>BMAO01003174.1:0-64161 GCA_019973975.1 Trichonephila clavata | reverse complement strand
AATTAAGGGTAATATTTATCTGGGTTTTATAGAAATAAATAAAAAGTTGCTTTTTGAATTATTTTGTTAATTTGAAAGATAAAAGTTTTTCTTAATTTGTTTCTTTTTATAAAAAAAAAATAGACTGGACGTTACTAACCGAGGAGGTTTAAGGTAAAACCTAACTAAATTTATGCTAAGTATTAAAAATTTGTAACTAAAAAGTCATAAAAGCATTTGTTCTTACTCTCTTATTCTGTGTAACAGGTACTAAATATTTACTTTTATCTAATAAATGTTTAAAATTAACATGTATTTTTTAGTTTTTCACACAAAACTTCACTACAGATAGAAAAATAAATGTGTTTTTAAAATAGCCGCGAGCTACCATAGTATACCAACTGTCCAAAACACATTTGAAGTTCATTAATTTGCAAAAGTTCAATATTAAGTAAGCAAGGGCCCAGATCGAAAAACATGACAAGTTTGAGATCCTCTGTTCTAAGCTATGGTGCTGACCCGTACTGTTTTTTTATTTCTAACTCAATACAAATACTCATTAATTTAAACTGTACAAAATATATATTGTGTTACAGGTACTCAGCTACTCTCTTCTATAAACTTGCAAATTTTCTGCCTGTAAATTAATATTTTCATGGAAATTTTTAATAATTACAAAACAACCTGATTTTACTGTGAATATTTAAAAAAAAATTTTTTTTTTCTGATTGAATTCATTAAAATTCCCTTCAGTTTGATTGTTAGAGGAATGTCTAAAATTTTAATTTTACAATTTCTTTGTCATTTGGTTGAATTGTTTGGCAATGTTTGTAGGTTTATGCATAAAAAAAAATTACAAATTTAATGAAAATTTATGCAATAATACTTATGTAAGAATATTTTTTTATCTTTGTATGTTTGAAAAGTTTCATCGTGTTACAAAGATAGTATCATTTTTTAAAAACTGTTATTCAACTATTTTTTTAAAAAATAATATTGTGCAGATATAATGCTTGACATGATTTTTTTTTGTCGTAAAAGTAAATGTACATTACGTACTGTTCCATAACGTACATAAAGTACATTAACAATTTTTTATAGTTTTTTTCACTTTTTGTTTTATATTGGCTTACATTTAAGACATGAAGATTGTACAATGTTCGAAGAATTGTTGTATATGAGTTGATTTTTTTTTCAATGATACTCTACAGCTATGAAAAAGTAAAATATCGTGTACTTAAAATAAAAAATTCTCAAAAATGAAAAAAAAATCCCCCCCCCCCCTTCTTTTTGTGATCTGAAGTAAATTTCAAATGTTTTACGATATGAGTAGGGTATTCCAGAGTAATATATTTCTCAAAAAATAAGAATATTTTTAACACAAATGTGTGTGTTTCAGTAACCAAATGTTCAGTGAATAATCTGGTTACGATAAATTTGAATTTTTAAATCTTTGTAGGAAACAAGACATACACAGTGTTATATTCAGAATATGATGAATTGTGCAAATATAAATCACATCACAAGCGTTGTACAAAAAAAAAGAATAATTCTACAAAATTAAGGCAAAAAATTTCATATTAACCAGCCTTTCTATCATTAACACATGTTGCAAACATTAATTTACAATCAACTTTTGTTTCCTTATTTATTATGAAAGCAAATCTTTCTGTTTCTGAAAGCTAGTTTTTCTGTAGTATCATTTGAATCAAGAATATTTTACTGCATTTATTATTATTATTTTTTATAAAAAAAAATTCAGAGAATTTATAAAGTAAAGTGAATTCCACACCGGAAATCGGTATATTTTCAAGAAAGAACCAGTTGTTAGTGAAACAAGGTATCGAAAGTATCAGACACCTACTTGATATGAGCTTCCAGGAAAAAGGTCCCCCATCCCAGCAACAGTTAAGACTGTCATGCTCCAATTAATATTTTTTATATTATTTAAATCAAGTTTTACACACAGGTATTAACATTTTCCATTCCTTCAAAAATGAAGAAATATTATAGATATTATTTATTTATTTTTATTTCTATAGCTCAATGCAAGTACAATCAGTGTCAAAATATCAATGCTAGGAATTAAACTTTGAAGTTCGGGAAATAAACTTCAATACCAGTACTACCTTAAGTGCTACTTTTTGGAATTTCATATGTTTACACTAATAATTAAACTTTATAAAACTGTTCTTCCATAGAAAAGTGTGTTTTTGGAAGATGTATTCAAACAAAGAAAACAAGTATTAATGCATATTAATCAACATAAAAGTACTATTAAGTCCATTGAAATATATATATAAATATAAACGAAAATCTTAAAATTAGCTGATGTAACACGGGAAATTTACAAAATAAAAAAGAGTTTTAATTAGATTTCATTAACCTGGACATTATTTTCACTGTCTCCTTTGTACAGGAAAGCAAATAATAAATGTATGTTTTGATTTTATTTTAATATGATAGAAATGTTTGTACATTTTTTTTAAATCCTAGGGAAAATACAAAATAAATCAAAAGTAAATTCATAATTACCGTTTGCAGTTTTAAAGGAATGAAGTAAAATTGAAGAAATTACTGATTTAAAATTGCGTCAACTCTCTCTCTCTCTCTTTGAAAAAAAGTGATTTCCTGAAAGCAGTGGCGTAGCTAGGTATTTAAAGGCCCTGGTGCAAAAAAAAAAAAATGAGGGCTCTATCTTGGTTGAATTCTATCAAGTAAAAATATGGGAATATTTTAAATATATACAAAGCTACAGTTTTTATATATATATACTTACTGTCTTCTCTTTCTTGGCGTTGTTTGCGCCTAAATGCACCCCACGGTTTCTTTCTTTTTTTTTAATCTGTAATTTTTGTTTTATTATTTATCTAATAGGATTTGTATATGCTCGAGTATTCACTGACGTTTTAAAGAAGCAGAAACGAAATATTACGCTATAAAACGTCGTTGGAGAATCCCTATCTATTAATTTATTCGGGAGAATCGAACTCACATCCAACAGAGGGTTTAGAGCTACAATATGGTCCACCGAGATAGACAGGAAATGATACAAAAATATGCATGAACTAGAAAATTTAATAAATATTATTATAATTATTTTTTAAAAAAACATATCTGCAAAGGAGCAGAGGAGGGGGACAAAATTATATCAGTAAAATTACATCATACGAGAAGATTGCGAAGTATTGAAACAGGAAACTAGCTTATTATGAATCATATTCTTATTAAAAATAGAATGTAACTAGGAAGGAATTGCTTCTTGTGTAGGTTTTTTAAGATGTAATAATAAGTATGGTAAGATTTTTCATGGAACTTGAAGTTTATTTTCAAATAACAGTTTATAAAAAAAATGAAAATAGTGAACTTTTCAATAAGTAAAGTTCGCAACACTGAACAACAACGAAAAGAATTTAGGTGAAATGCCTCCAAATTCGAAATTACTTTCAACTGAATTGCAACGATTACAGTTATGTTGCAACCTTTTATATTTATATCTTAAATTTGGAAGAAATCGCAAATTCGGCTGCCCTTGTGTATAGATATCCTGCTTAGAATCTAAAGGAATTCATGATACCAAAAAGAGTGTTGTAAATAGCGATCAAGCAGTGCTTCTAAAGCTTTCAATATTTGTGACCTAATTTTCAGTCATAATTTTCATCGGGCCCCACTTCTTACAATAACAATGTACTGAATGCAATTATGTACTTTGATGGTAAAATTACGATGCAATACGACTTTAATTATAAACGCACTAATTAGATAAATATTAAGTTTTGTAAATAAATTTTGTATATGACAAGCCCAAGAGAGTCACTAGTATTTACTGAACTTGTTTTTAATTGAATATTGATAAATTAATTATCAAAATGTGTAGAACTGATACATTTATAAGTAGTACGTATTATATCAGTTTGAATGTGTATTTTATTTTTTGTTATATAAGAATGTATTTTACTTTGTAATTATTTTAAACTGTAAATTATTTTATCAAATTGATAATTATTTTAAATCTTTTGTTTTCAATATTTTTCGCGAAACGTTCGCGCCCCCAAGTAAGGTTATCACGCTCTCCTGGAGGGTGCGCTCCACAGTTTGAGAAACGCTGCGATAAAGATTTTATTTCGAGTTTTAAGAACAATTTAATAATAGTATACATGAAGCAAAATATGACTTGGAGAAGAAAGACCAAACGATTTACATAATTTTAAAAATATGCAATAATGAATATTTAATAATGTATATATGCAAACAAAAAGCAAACAAAACAACGACGTTGAGCCACAACATCTTCTCAGCATATAATGAATAAAAATTTATTCCGATACAAATCATTCCCAATTTCTGTTGTTACATGTTACAAATTCTTAGATTTTTTTAGCACGTTCCGTATAATAGCGCGAACTCCACACGGAACATGTTTTATTGCTGGTATTTTAAATCAAATTTTGTTTTTTCAAACGAAAACAATCCGCAGAAACGAAAACAAAATTAAATTAAACTAAAATACAAAATTTAAAAAAATAAAATCTTATTTATTGCTAAGAAAATATAAAACATACAAAATTGCAAGTTTTTTATCAACAACTTATATGTAAGTAACATTAGATTAAAAAAAACTATAAGTACTATAAATTTTGGCGCCCCCTGCCCCAGGCACCCTTGTGCGGTGAACAATTTTGCCACCCCCACGCGGCGGCCCTGCTTATGTGTAACATTTAATACATTTAATCTAATCACAGTTGGTTAAAAATTAATTTATAATTATTATTAAATGTCGTGATTATTATAAAGCTTTTAAGAGTTCGATATGTGGAGCAAATTATAACTAAAAAATATTTCAATCAAGAAGACACTAAAATAGTTCTCGATTTACGGGGCTTCATGAAAATTACTGTAATTGATCTCCACAAATACGGTAAGAATTACCTCTCTTTACTTAGATTATAATATTGCACTTACTAAACTTACCCCGTCCATAATAAGCTTTAACAGCATTGCTTATCAGCTGTCCCATTATTATGAAGCACTTTTAATACTAAGCATTGAATTTTATTATTTTTTGTTGATGGCTGCCAGTGGTGCACACAAAGTGGTGCCTTAGGTGTATGGAGCCCCCTCACCCTTGATCTGTTTTTTTGATTGGTTATAATCCTATGTATAAAGTAATATATACACACTCAGTATATAGTATTTCTAATATTTTAAGTAAATATTTGTCATTAATAATTTATTTTATTAATTAAAGCTGGTTATATTTTTTGGATAATTTATTTTTTCCAGTTTTTTGTTCCCGAAAATCAACTAAATAAAAAGAATATGTTTGGCGGCATATTGGGGTATGATACGAGAATGGTGGACTTTGGGCCTTATTCCCCCCCCCCCCTTAAGTTCCTGTGTGCACCACTGATGGCTGATGATTTTTTTTTTATTTTTCAAAATAATTTTGTATTAAAATCCATGCGTAGTAATCCATCCATTTCTTTCTTCTCGCAAAACGGGGTGGTGGCGGTAGCTTAGTGGTCAAGGTAACGGACTCGTGGCCGGCGTGTCATGAATTCGAGCCTCATACCACTTAAGACCCGTCGTGCCATCACCTTGGTCGTGCAGAGGCAGCCGATGCACGTTTAATATGTCGAGGCTCACACGTCCTCCCGGTCGATGTGGTAAGGAGATGGGAGTGCCAGACCAGGTGTCGTTTGGCCACGGCTCTAAATTATGAGATCCGTCCCCAAAAGCCCTCTTGTAGCTGAATAGGGCAACGTACATTCACTGTCTCACCCTCAAAACGGGACATCTTATTTTTGAGTAACAGTATGTACATCAGGGTGGATTGCGGTTATGTGGAGAGAAAAAAATTATTTTTAATCGGAACCTACTTATATGCAGAAACGATGTTCGATGGCAGCGGTTCTTAAACTTTCCATCACCGTGCCCCCTCCCCCTTTATATATCAACCTAATATCGCGCAACCCTAGGATTTTAAACACCCCTCAAATAGAATCTGTTATTTTTATTTGAGTTTTTTTTTGTTTGAAAAATTACGGCAATTTTGTTTCTCTAGATGAGTTAGATACATTGTAAAACCAGCTCAAGGTTATTGATATCCATAAAATGTGCCAAAAGAGAACGATTTGCAAAATGACCTGAAATATTTTAAAAATAAGGAGAGAAAAATCGAATCTGAGAAGAAAAATTTCGTTAAATAGGAAATGCACTTCGCTATTTGGAGTTATTTTACGAAGAAAAGAGTAATATGTGCTTTGTTCCAGGAAAAAGTTCTTAAAATAGAGAAATTCCCAAAATAGAGATTCGTTACATGGAGGTTTGACTGTATAAAAATAATGCGATGGTTAATTATTTTTTCAAAATCAAGTTTCTAAAGATGACCTGAGCAATTAAAAAAAAATAGATTCTTACGTAGAAGATATCCAATGTCCAGCAAAATATTATCATTAGTTAATAAAACTTTCTTTTTTAATTACAACATGCGTTTTGAATTTTAAGCATTTTATTGATTAATACAAATATTTAAATGCCTTTTGAAGTTTTTTAATAAATAACTAGATTTTTCTTCGATGTTAGAGAAATATATCCCTTACCTTCAAAATATTTCAAATAAATAATATATTCTTTAAGATTTTTCAAAAAATAGTCAAAATTTTAATTAAACATTTAATAACTTCGTCATTTATTAAGATAATTTCACGAAACCTTTTTTCTTATGTAGAACAATATTACCCAAGATCTGCACGAAGATTAACAAAATTACGGATTTAAAAAATTGTGTTTTTCGTCTAATACCCTTTTTGCAAAAATTGATTCAGCTAAATCAGGGATGGTGAACCAGCGTTGAATGAGTTGAACAGGCTGAGAAACCTGTCCAGCTATAACTAAAAAGTAAAAAAAACTTTTTTAAGAAGAAGCTTTTATTTAAACGTTCTAAAAAAGAGTAAAATAAACTTTTCCTTTAAAACTTTTTTTACTATCAACTTATAACGTCATTACACAATTTATATGATATAAAAGCTTGTCGCGAGATTTACCTGTGTAGATAAACAAGTAAAATAAATAACTTTACCTCAATGATTTTAATTTTTAAAAATTCAAACTAAGTAAATACGAGTACTTAAATCTCGCGACAAGCTTTTATATCATATAAATTGTGTGATGACGTTATAAGTTGATAGTAAAAAAAGTTTTAAAGGAAAAGTTTATTTTACTCTTTTTTAGAATGTTTAAATAAAAGCTTGTTCTTAAAAAAGTTTTTTTACTTTTAATTTATTTTAAAAACAATTGAACCCAGGATTTATATATGTTTTTTAAGGAATTTTCAATTAGAATTCATAAAAAGAAATATCATAAGAATACCAATCAAGTTATCACAAAACCTATACCAACTTTTGTTATAAATAGTCTGACGTACTTGTAAATTAAAAAATCATGCGTGTACGTAAATTTTTGTGCAAGGAGTAGTATTTTAAAATCACCTCACAAATTTTAAGGTTTTTATTTTTAAAAAATTAAGTGGTTAGATTTTTATGAAATTTTAAGCACAAAATTTATTTTACATGATATACACACATAGGTGGCAACCAAAAAAAATTTTTAAATCCTTAAATTAAAAATTTTGCTTAAATCGTGCCACATCCCCTTAACATGTAATTAAAAATACTAATTTAATACTAATACGAGGTAAATTTAAAAGCTAACGTTAATAATACAATAATTGAGTACTTAAGAAATAAAATTTATTCTCTGTGTACGTGTAAAACGTAGAAAAAATAAAATATTTTGGATGAGAAGAAAACATTTCAAAAGCAGTTCCAAAAAATAGACTTATATGCTATGGCTTCAGTCTGATTTGCTGCGTTTTTGCTGATTATGATTTCTGCGATTATGACGAAAGTTAAAAATCTTTTGTGTAGTCGCTTGCAATTGCATACAGTCGTATTCTAATATTACGAATTCTAGTAGGGGAGAACGAGATGTATACAAATGAAGAATACTGCGAAATGGTACTGTTTTATGGGCAATGTAATTGAAATAAGAGAGAGGCGGTAAGACTTTATGCCATTAAATTTCCCACTCGAAGACATCCATCTTATCGCACAATTGCCCGTGCTGTTCAGCGCTTGTATAAAACTGGGAGTTCCATCAGACGTACTCCCTGTCTCGTGCCTTCACCATTATTTAAGTTAATCTGGTCATTCTGATATAATAAAAAGCCTGATTCATGATTGGCGCATCATTCTACATTATACTATAATTTGATCGGCAAATCCTGCATTATTTTCCTGCTATTTGCTAAAACAAGGTGTTTTAATCTTTTCCGTATAAGTTGTATTTCTTTAATTTAATTTTTATTGTTTGCCATACAGCAATACAAATTGTCCGTCAATGATGTTTACTACGATGTTTTAATTTTTCTATGATGTGTTTTTTTTTTTTTTTTTTTTTGCTCTTTTTGTAGATAGTGAATTACTGTGCTCTAAACTCACTTTATATACGACCCCCTTTTCTGAGCAACTCGGATGCTTCAAATTTATGTAGGCATAACTCGGCCAGTTTTTATCGTAATGAAATGAAACTTTTTTGGGTTTATTTTGTTTTTGTGTGAAGCCCAGTGGCTGCATGGTTAGTGCATCGCGCTTCCACACCACAGGTCCGAGGTTCAAACCCCGGGCTGGGCAAGGTTGACTCAGCCTTTCATCCCATCAGTGGGTCGATAAAATGAGAACCAAGCTTACTTGGGGACCAAACACTGGGGGTTTCGCTTCAGGCTGACCACCTGATCGGAACATCTGCTCATGCACCCCAGCGCCCAATGGTCACGTATACTGAGATGGGCACAGTAGGCCTTGGCCCTCATGGGTTGTTGCGCCACTGAGTTTGAGTTTTTGTTTTTGTGTACTGCATCTTTTCCTAAATACAAATGATAAGACCGGGGGATTGTATAAAAATTTAATTTTTGTAATTTTTTCGTAACTGGGTCTTTTGGTTCGAACAGCACGTAAAAACATTCCTTACCTTTTTAAAAAAAATTTTAAATTGGAAGTGCATATCTATACCGTACGGTTCGTGAATTAGCTATTGGGTCACATTAAGGCTATATATTCTAACTTATTTATTTGTTATTGTTGTTGTGTTGGAAATAAAGTTTGTTTTTAATAATCCTGCCATATTACTTTGCCCCTCCAACACACTCCTAAACTGCGTAGCACTTGGTTACTGCCATCTGATGGCCTTCCCGATCTGGGTTCGTCCTTCAAAGAAAAATTACTCAAGCAAAATTTCACAAGCCGTCTTTGGCATGTTCAAGATGTTACTGCTTCCTCTCGAAAAATGGATCTTAGGAATGTTAACTTAACTACCAACAAAATAGATAATTTTAATAATATCAAGACATTCTTCCAATGCTGCTTAGATCATGACTATCCTTTTAACTTCTTAAGAACATATATTCATCACAAATACATTAATCGTCTTGCTATATCTGATTTCAAAACCACCATACAACAATAGGAATTCAAAGTCAGTATTTTAGTGGTTTTGCTGTGAAGATTCTGTTTTACACTCCTCACACAGTTTATTTTTTCCACACCCTTCTTAAAAATCTTATAAAATGAAAAATTTCTACATTTTTAGCAACCATACCAAATTTCTACATTTTGACAACCAACCAATTTTCTACATTTGTGACAACCAACCAAGTTATAGCCTACCAAATTTGAATGTAATCTTTCTTGGCGTCTTCCTTACAAGCTGGTATAAAGGATGCGTTTAAGTGCAATTTAGATTTTTATCACAACATATAAAAGCTTTCCATCGGTTTCAAGATTGTTGGATCTCCTGGAATAAGCTCTGTGAGCAGAAGTTTTAAAATCTTTTTGGAAGAATCCTTTTACTGGGTAATTCTTTTGATATTTTTCTGCTTAAACATTTTGGGAGAATTTTTTGCTTAATAGTAGTCAGTTGTTCTTTCATATTTCTATGAGATTTTTTATACTTTGGATTTTTTATACTTTGGATTTTTTATACTTTGGATTTTTTATACTTTGGATTTTTTATACTTTGGATTTTTTATACTTTGGATTTTTTATACTTAGAATTTTTATACTTTAAATTTCTATTTATTTTATTTTGGTCTTTCCTACCGAGTTGCAAAGGGGGAAGGTTGGCGCCTTCAAACTAGTTTAACCCCACTTATTCGGTCCTAAGTCCGAAATTGCATTTTGACTCGCTAGGTTCTTATTTGTATTTCATTAGATTTGATCTTAATTTTTTTTAAATTTATTTATTTATTTCCTGTTATGTTCTATATTTTATATAAATTTCTTCCATATATATATATATAGACCTTATATAGTCAAACTAACTTACATATCACGTATTCTTCTTGAAAGGCTGCGAATTAATGTGAATGATAGCCCCAAAGTTTCCCCAAGAGGATTAATAGGAAAAATATCGCGAATAGACTCGTCACAGCTGTCAAATCTCATATTCTAAATAAATCGTAAAACAAGCTTATAATCACTTAAAAACACGATTTAGTGCAACTATTTTACAATAAAAGGTCTTTAAAGCCTCCATTTTATAAGTATACGCAGACTTTTGGCGGGGGTGGTTGGGGATTATTAGTGGTCATTTTTGTTTTTTCATGTTAAGGGGAATTTTTCTGATGTTATTTGAAGGAAACCCTGACAGGTATGTTGATTTTCTGAAGCGAGATTTTAGCAGTAATTTCAACATAAACACGTAAGAGGATTGTTTGTACGCAGACTTTCGGTGGTAAGTGTATGTAGCTCAATTTCAAAATCACGCCAAAAACGAGTAGCATCCCGATATCAAATCAGTGTCTAAAAATTTGTTTCGATAAAAAGATTTTAAAATTTAACTACAAAATTTTAATAAAATTCAAAATTTTTAACATTTTTATAATTTAATTAGAATAATTAAAACGATTTTTTTCTTTGATAATCTGTACGTTTAGAAGAATATTATTATTTTTACTATTTAGTAAGATATGTGGATTTTGTAGAAGATCATCTAAAGTTTTATTTTTTTTTTAACGCCATAAAGTTACTTTTTGATAACAGAATATAGAAAAATAAAAAAAAATTTCTGATTGAAGGAATTTTTTGGAAATGAGGATTGAGATTACTTGATGAAAATCTTCTCACAGTTTGCAAGTTAATGTCAGCCAACTTCATTCCTTTGTTGACCTACATCAGTGGTTCCCAAAGTGATCCTTATGAAACCTTAGAGGTCCCCGGTATTATTCAGGGGATCCGTGAAAAGTCAAAATTGATTTGGGGGTACCCCTGAACAAAGCAGAGGGGTCCACGCAAGGTTTAATATAAAATTTTCAAAAAATATTGATCAATTTTTACTTTTATGAAAATTTAAATAAATAACAATAATCGGGAATATCCAATCACTAGGATATTCCAGACTGGTTGTTGAACCTTTTTGCACGCGGACTAACTCAGATGAACACATAGGAATTTATGTACACAGATAAACCGCTAACACAGAAAAAATACTGAAAGCTTCCCGCTCACCTAAGGCCGGATCTACGTATGGGCTAAATGGGCTACAGCCCAGGGCCCCCGGGTTCTAGGGGGCCCCCGTTCCCCGTTGAAGTTAACAAACAGAAAAGGTGCTTACAATCAAAATAGTAATACAATAATAAACCAGTAAAAAAATACACACAAATCAAAATTAAAATACCCGAAATACCATATCAAATTTATTTTCGAGAGCAAGAGCAATTTACTTTTTTCTTCCGCCCTACCACCGAATATGCGGATATTCATAATCATTAATTTCGAAAATCGTCTATATATTTTTTATAAATACCGTAATAAAATATTAAAATACCGTAACAAATTAAAATAGTATGCTGGTGATTTTCTTTTAGAAACTGCACCCTAATTGGATGTAAAGTGTTTAAACCGCAAAATAATTTCTTGTTTTTCTCATGATCAGAGACAGCTTGTGAGGTCTAGAAACAATGATTTTCATCTAATTGTTGATGACCAAGGCACCAGACTCATGGAAGATATGTCATGAGCTCGAGACTAGTGCCGCTGAGAAGACCCTCTGTGTAGGGGAGCGATGCATGTTAAATCTGTCGAGAGCTCAAACGTTCTCCAGTATGTGTGATGTGATAGATTGGAGAGGGAATGCCAGCTCAGGTATCGTACTCGTCACTTGACCATGGTTCAAAATTGCGAGGTCCATCGCCAAAATCTCTCGTGTAGCTGAACAGTGTGGCGTTAATATTCGCTCACTCACACACTATTCATCTAATTGCTGAGAAATTAATTTGCCTCATCAAGAACCAATATTTACATAGATTTTACTGGATAAAAACCACTGTTGCCAAATTACCCAGGCTAAATTGTTTGAAAGAATTCCTTTACAATAAAGTTTTAGCAAAAAATCGATTTTACAAAAAATCCTGATGTGATGGGAAAACACATGTAGGTCATTTTCGAAATCAGCACACTAAATAATATTAAAAGCACTGAAAGCCTCTTTTGTACTTCTCCAAAACTTTAACTTTGTTAGCTCTAATAGAGTGTAAATTAATAGTGCGTCTATTAAGTACACTCTATTAATTGCAGTCTATTAACAATTATAATTAATACAGTCTATTACACTCTATTATTAATACAGTCTATTAACAATAATAATTAATACAGTCTATTACACTCTATTATTAATACAGTCTATTAATTACACTCTTTTGTACACGGCGCCGTTGTATGATAGAGACTCTACCATAGAGCGGCGCCGATGAGCATAGAGCATTTATTCAAACCTAGTGGCACTATTTCTGTAGCCATTTATTTTTGTGTAATAATAATTCTAAGTTACAATAATATACTGATTTGGTGCTATGTCCTATGCATAATACCTGAAATTAAAAGATGCGCAAGTACCTGTTTATTGGTTTCAAGTAAAAGGTAAGTACAAATACACATTTCTAAATTATTTATGTATGAAGACACGGAGTAAGATTTGGATTATTCATGTAGGTTCGTGGCTTAAATCACTAAGTAATAACTTTATTGATTACATCCCTCCACATGAAATGAGTTATTTTCAAAATAAAGATCGAAATAAAATATATATTCTGTTTTGCTAAGAGAATACAAAAAACAAAAAAGATCATTTTCTAATAATAATTTCACTAAAAAACTTAAAAATGGCCAGGTGCTGGAAAGATCTTGGCTTTATTGGTAGTGTTTTTTGTTTGACTTGCAAACTTTTTTCTGAAACAAATTCTTAATACACAACCGACTTTTCTGATTGGAAACACGTAAGAAGTAGCTTAGAAATTCATGAAATTCTATTAAACATATAAATTCAATGTTAGTTTGGTTGACACGAAAAGAAAATAAGTCTTTTTTAGATAAACGATTACAGGAGCAACTAAGAAAAGATACAGAATATTACAACAATTTCCTAAAAACGTGTTATTGTGGTAGAAAAATATTTGGCTACAAGATGTTTAGCATTTAGAGCAGGGGTACTCAAACTTTTTTTTACACCGAGCCACATACATCTGACATGTATTTTACGCGGGCCGCAACATGAGCATTAATAGAGAGGAGGAAGCTAAGATCAATGACATTTAAAAGATGAAAAATTGGTCAAAATATAAAATCTCATAATTTTGGATCTTATTTTAAAATTATACCAAACTGTATAAAACAAAACTCACAAAATATAGGTTTCATTCACTTTTTACCCAGTTACGGGGGAATTTCTCAATTTCCGTTAATCAATGATCTTAAGCCCCTTGTCTACATTCGACTGTCATAAAAAAAAGCTGCCAAGTACTTGGATAATTTGATTTTTTTTTTTTTTTTGGCAAAGCCTTACATAGTTTTATTTCAGATATTAATTTATCCATCGCAAGATGTGGTAGCAAAGAGTTTTAATTGAACTACAGACTGAAATCAGTATTATCTGTATAAACTGTCTGTTCTTATTGTGAATTTTTGTTTCAATTATTTTTTGATTTTATAAAAATAAAATATCCGAACAAACAACTTAATTCATCAAAGAATACATCGGAAGCATTTAAGAAACACTCTAACAATTTCTGTAACAATTCTTAAGTTTATCATTAACAATTTTATATGTTTGTCAATATATATAATGTATTAAATTTTATGGGATGCTTTTGTTACCTCTGCGTTTTGTGACATTACCATCTGCAAAATACTTATGGCTGTGTTTCAAAGTTTTTTTCTTAAATAAAACTAATTTATCTCGTCTTTAAATGGATCCTCAAGAATGAGAGCCATTTAAAGACTTGTGTTTAGTAGTACGGTGACGATCAAATTTATACTTTTTGTTTATAACGTTTTCACGACAAATCAAACAAGTTGTTGATCCATGTATGTTTTTTTCTACGAAATAGTCAAGACCCAATCTTCTTGAAACAGCAAATATTCTTTATACATGAGGGTTAGTTAAAAATTAGTTACACCTATAAAATGGTCGCTACTGCATTGCTATTTGTTATCACTAACCATTACAATTACAAAAAGAAAAAAAATTATTTCACAATTTGTACTAGAACGACATCGATAGCAAAATTGATAGATTTGATTGCTTGATTGATTTAATTTCTCGCTAAATTTTTAATACATTATTTCTAAATAATTGAATTTGTTATTTTAACTGACCTAGACCGGGCCACTCAAAGTGGTCCAGTGGGCTACATGCGACCCGTTTGCCACAGGTTGAGTATCGCTGATTTAGAGGTACCGTGGAAGTTTTTAGTTCTCCTCATAATGGTAATTTTATGGGTACCCTGAAACTGCTAGCAGAGTTCGACTCATTCATTCGTGAATATATTGAACTGCGAGAATTACGACTAAAATCGTTAATATCGTACTTATCAAAAACAATATATGAGCAAATAGTTGAGATCATGGGCAAGCAAATCATTAAACAATTATACAACTCAAATAAATAACAATGACACAAAGTACTATACAATAGTGATGGATTCAACAGCAGATTTGTCCCACAATGATTAATTTGCTATTATACTACAAGGGGTGATCAAATGAAAAGGTACGAAACGACACGGTGGGTACAAATATATAGACTTTATTCAAAATATACACCATAGGCCTGAGCACAACGATCCCACTGATGAACAAGCCGCAGGATTCCTTGTTCCCAGAATTCCTGTGGCTGTGACGAGACCCAGTCCTTCACAGTGTCCTTGAGTACGTCGTCCGAGTTGAAGCGCTTTCCTTTCAGGTGTTTCTTCAGTGGACCAAGCACATGGAAATCGCAGGGTGACATGTCCGGACTGTAGGACGGATGGTCCAACGTCTCCCATTGGAACTTGTCCAGTTCCATTTGTGTGACTCTGGAGACGTGTGGACGCGCGTTATCATGGAGCAGAACCACACCCTCCGTGAGCAGCCCCGGTCTTTTGTTCTTGATGGACCTGCGTAGGCGTCGGAGTGTGTCACAGTACACATCGGAGTTAATGCTTTTTCTGTGCTCGAGTAATTCTGTGCTCGCATCATTTGGACGCCGCTTTTTATAAGAGCCTTTGCTCTCTCCTGCGCATGCGGGCACCCGCGCATGATCCGATCCCAGTCAGAGTCTCCAATGGCATCCCGAGATGTCTCGCAACATTCTCCCTTGGCGGAATATGCAAATATTGAACTGTTTCATTTTTATGTCGTTTCGTACCTTTTCATTTGATCACCCCTTGTACAATAATGCTTTCGGGGAAAAGTGTATGAAAGATGTGTCTCATTAATTAAGATTATTAGTCACACAGGTTTATATTAAATTATCTTCAAGAATTTTTAGAAACAAATGGACTGCTATTGGATAATTGTAGTGGACCGTCATATGACAACGCTGCCAATATATCCGGTCCATATAATGGTGTGCAAGCTCTTCTAAAAGAAAAAAAAATTCAATAATTATGTGCCGTGTGCTGCACATTCTCTTATTCTAGTTATGCAGAATCAGTTAAGGTTGCAAATGAAATCGTGAACTTCTTTGGTTTAGTGCAACAAATATATGTTTGCTTTTCTACTTCGACCTACATGTAGAAACTTCTAAATCGTGAACTTAAACTGAAATTTACCTTAAAAAGTTTAAGTCAGACCAGATGGTTTTGTCACTACGATTCTTTTGAAGCCTAAAGAGATAAATATTGTAATATCATGAATATTCTTAAGACATTTAATGACAATGAAAATAAGAAAATTGATTTTCAAAAAGAAGCAGCGAATTTATTTAAGAAATTAACAAAACTCACGAAACTGCCATTTTAATCATATATTGGGAAGAAATTTTAGAAACAAAGTCTGTTATTTTTTCAGTGAACAAAAAATAACAGATTCTTGGGGTATGAACATCTGTGAAGGGAATAAGTTCATTATGTCATTAAAAACGTCTATAAGCAATGTACGACATGTGAATCTGATCAAAAATGAACGGAGTATCAAGACCTAGCCAAAAAATTAAGTCCTAATGTAGAAACAGAATATAGTGATGTGAACTAGACATGGGTTATTTCAAAATTTGAGGATAAATTCCCAGAAAAAGTTGTGTATGGGACAGAAAAATATAAAAGAGACACGATTATTGTAGCGTCAGATGAGCTAATCCTTGATTTAAATAGAAGTCAAGTATATATATGCGGAATATAGTAAGAAATTAAAATTTTTGTTGGATTTGCAAGATCAAAGTAAGGAGAACGTCGACCTGGAGAGTGTATGCGCTATTACTAATTACTATTCAGATGATGTAGACCAACATGAAGGTGTTCATTTAAAAACTTATCTAAAACTGAGCTAGAGTCCTATACTTAGAGTGATATATTCAATTTAATTTTTCAAAAGAAACTAGCTTAGGTTTTTCCAAATTTGTATACCATTTTAAAGATTTTTCTAACGATCCGTATTACTAGCTCTGAAGCGGAGCGTGCGTTCTCTAAAATGCCCTACATAGAAAAAAAATATAGGACAACAATGACAAATACTAGGCTTAATTATTAATCAGTTCTTTCTATTAATATTGGTCTCACCAAAGACTTAAAATGTGAGGAGCAAATAAAAGAATGTTCAGCATAAAAGTGTAGAAAAGTTTTTTTTTTTTGTAAATTATGTTATTACTTATAACACATTTAAATTGTTTGGGAAAAAAACTTTAAGTTTCGTATATTTTAAATTTTTCCGCACAGTAATTTTTTAGGAAAAAGGCAAAATTTTTAATTATTTAGGGGCTCCCAGATATCATTAGCCCAGGGCCCCCAAAGGTCACGGTCCGGCCCTGCGCTCACCACTGGTATGCAGCTAAGAATCCTGGTCTATCTTTACAGTGCAGGAGATCCAGGGCTCTTCAAACAGCCTTGGCACGCTTTAGAAGCGGTCACCTGCGTGGTATGACCTTTAAGTAGGGGGTAAAGTCTCTCTTTACCTGTCCCTGATCTCTTCCTACTTCTCCTTCTTCTCTTCTGGACTGCTGGCACATTTCCCAACGACAGCTGTTTAGAGATCAAGACCTTCTTGCTGACATTCTTATGCGGACAGGTCAGATGGACTTGGTGTAGGCTTTCCTGCTCCAAGGGGATTTGAAACAACAACAACAGTTATTCAGTAAGAACATTTTAGATGAATGAAATGTATGTTTCAGTATCCTGCATCAAAAAACTTCTTAAATAAAAATAAATTTTGGGGGTTATAATTTTTTTTCAATTACAATAATTAGAATATTTATATTAAAGCTTGGGTTTGTAAGAAATAATTGAAGCACACGGAAAAACTTACAAATAATCAGAATGGTAAGAGGGAGAAGCCTTGCTAATCCAAATGTAGTAAAAAAAAAAGCTTGAAACATTAAAATCAATTAAATGTGCAAAATTTCGTACGTTGATGGAAAGAATCCTGATTGGTTCTCTAAAATGACAGGGGAAAAAATGCCTTTGAAAGTTTGGAAAGGAGCGAAAAAATTTAGCATTTCAATTTATAGTCACACAAAATCACGTAGCAACAACAGTTGTAGATAATAAAAAAACTCAAGGTCTGGCTTAAGGGGAGGTCTTGGTCTGTGGAACTTAATTCAAAGTAAGGATGTATTGTCAATTTTTTTAAAATTTTTATTTTAGAAGAATTTGTTGAGTAATTATTTGTTCAAAAAATTTAAAATATTCTTTATGATAATTTTTCAGAGTTTTTACTTTGCACGCAGCTTGAAGTTCAGCAGTAGCGCAGACAAAAAATTTTAAATGGAGAGTCCACAGTCAAAAGTCCCACAACTCGTTTCATACCTCAAGATAAATTGATTCTTCTGATTTTGTCGATTTTGTTAACAAAAAACAGTAAAAAATGAATTATTGAATCGATAATTAGCATTAATTAATAAAATAAATAGTGAATTACAAGTACTTAATTAAATTTTGCGTTATATATATATAGGATTGTCTTCAATCGAAAAAAAACTCAACGGCTTTGGGGGTGTCCGAACCCCCAGGACCCCCCCCCCCTTGTGTGTGCCACTGAAGTTCAGAGTTTTTCGTAAGCAAACGAGCGTAGAGTATCTTAAAATTATGTGATAATTAAATGTAATGATTGTTCTAATTCTCTGTCTCTCTCTTTGCTTTTCTATTGTTTGCCGAGCACTGTTGAGCATGCGCGTTTTCGTTTAATAGATCCATTCTTCACTCAAGTGTACTGAGCATGCGTAATGTGTAGAGTATCCTCCTGTTTACAGAGTCTTCCTTCTTAAGATTTGCGCGGTACTTAAAAGTCGAAATTTTAAAAAATTGCGTTGTAATTATATACTTAATTCCTTTTTGTAACCACGTGGGTGGTTTTTATAACTGGACATCAGCTGGTATAAACTGATAAATTACTCATTTTAATGTATGTTATGTATTTTCTACAGTTATTCATCTTAAATTGATCTTGTTGTTCATCTTAAATTGATAAGCTGTGATGTATTTTATGAATGACTATCAAACTAGAACTTCAAGATTTCGATATCTTAACAAGTGATTAATCAAATGAAATCTTACGGAATATTTTTTATATAAAAAAAGTTGAAATGCTTTTATTGAAAGTAGAACAATAGCAAAGCTTGTTTTGATTTTAACACAAAGAAAGCTACATTTTTCTTCCTTTATTTCAGCAGACTTTTCTGTTATTCTACTAAAATGTTCGGTTGAATAATTTTTTGTAGTTAGCATTAGTTTAAACAAATTATTTTAGTCAGCTTTTTTTTTTTTTGCATTTGTAATATTTTAAATTGAGTTAACTGCTTGTGTATTGTTTTTTTCTTTTGTGCTTTATTTTAAAAGAAGCTTTCATTTTGATAGAACTTTAATCAGATATTAATCTCTCAGTTTGTTTTATTAACTGTTTATGATCCACTGTCCAGTACCACTGGGTGACCAAGGATGTCTAGTGGTTGTGATCACTATCTCATGGTAAAATGTCATGAGTTTGAACCCTAGTGCCACTGAAGGCCCACCATGTATAGGGGCTGATGCACATTATTGAATCTCAAAGTTCTCCCATTGATATGGTGTAGCAGTTTTACACAAGATATAGATTGTGTTGATAAAAATACAGTAGTTCTGTTTTGCTTAGGGCCACTAATATATGCCCAATTTACTGACTTTGGGGTGCTACTTGGCACAGATGCTCTCTTTTATTGACATTTGTAAATTTGTTTAAAGAGAAGATTTAGATTTTGTTCTAAAAAGTAAATTTTCCTCACTCATTTTGTTAGTAAATGATTCAAAATGCAAGAAATTTTAAGTTGTGCATTTTAATAAGTACCTGCATTTTGTTCAATTGCATTTGTTTGCTACTTTAGTTTTACGATTAAAAATATCTTATATTTAACCCCTTCCTTCTCGCTCCCGTCAAAATCACGGCGTGAAATTTCCCCCTATATTTCTCGTGCCTGTGATAATTCCGTGCTGAAGTGTTCAAAAGTAACGCTTAAAACTATATATTTCTTATGCCCAGAATCATATTTATTTCTCACCAGTTAATAGTACCAGATTGTTAGATTTGTGTTTAGAGATGATTATTTTATTTTAAACTAGATGTTAGCACAATTAAACATATATGTTAGCCATTTGTTTTTGTAACCTTAGCTCAGCTACTTAGTTCCACTCGTCGTGAATACATGTTGTTTGCTGTGATAATATATGGACATATATATTAATATTGTATACATTATCGAGTTAGTCAGGAAGTGAATCGGATTCTATTTTAAGTATACACTTGCCTCCGAAAGTCTGCATGCAGACGATCATCTTTCATATTCATGCAAAGATCGCTAATCAAATATAGTCGTTCTGAATCAATACTATTTTTATTGATTCCTCTAACATCGTAAATTCAAATAGTTTAAGCAAAAATTACCTGATTATTACATAAAATAATACAATTATTTATATAACATGAGGACAACACATCGTGTGTGTCAAAAGTCTGTGTGCACTGGAAAAAAAACTTTATAATAATAGATTTTAATTAAAGGTTACTACCTTGTAGAGTATCACCTTCTTTTTATGTCTTTCAACCTATTTGGGATGGATTCAACTAGTTTAGTTGTCTCATCTGTGGTTATTTTGTTCCATTCTTCTACTATGAGAGATTTGAGCATTTCCTTGGATAGTATGTTCTCGCTGATTATTCGCATGAGTAAATCTCACAAATGCTGTATTATGCTCAAGTCTGGAGACTGGGATGGCTTACAGAATTGGTTTGGGATTTAATAGAACAGCCATGGCTTCACAATGTTAGCCATTTGCTTGGTACTTTTGTCCTGCTGAAAGTAAAAATCATCACTCACTACATGTTTCTCGGCACTTGCCCTGATATTTTACTTCAGTAAGTTGAAGTAATAAATTTTGTACATTACTGATTCAATAAATTCCAGATTACCCACCAAAAGACTTTATATGCACCCCCAAACATTATACCTCCTCCATGTTTAAGAATAAAAAAACATCCTCTTTCTTAAGATCTATACAGGAATTTTTGCAAGTATATTTCTGCCCTTTTTGATGCCAAAAATACTTTCAATTGAATATATTATATTTTTCGAATAATTATGTGTCGTATTTAGGTGTTTTTTGGCAGAGGTAATTCTCTTAGCTTTGTTCACTCGAGATATGAATGGCTTCTTGAATGCAACTGTGCCATACTAGTCATACTTTTTCTGTTCTCTTAGAATTGTAATTAAAGCACACTTTTTTTTTCAGTATCTTAGTAACACTTTTAGCAATTTGTGAAGATCATAGTCTTGGATTTTTTTTTTTACAGAGTGTATTACAAAGCAAGATTCTCGAGCTGAGACTGCAGATGGGTGGTCAGATCTTGGCTTGGACGTTAAAATTTTTGTTGATTTGTAGTTTATAAACACTTTTCGAATCAATAAATGTCTTCTATTAACAGTTTCGGCAATTGCTTTAAAAATTTTCCCCTTTTCTGAAGATCTATGATGATATTTCTTTCAATAAAATATTGATCTTTTTTCTGTTACCTGCCATGGAATCACACAAGCTTTCAAATCTCAAATCAGCAATAAATTGTAAAAGAAGCTTATAATTATTTAAAAATACAATTTAGTGCTATTTAACAATAAAAGGTCTTTACAAGCTCTATTTTGTATGCAGACTTTTGGCGGGAGTGGTTGGTGATTAGTAGTAGTCATTCTTGTTTTTTCATGTTAAAGTGAATTTTGTTAACTTTTTTTGAATAAGGAAATTTTGAAGAATCCGTGACAGGTATGTTGATTTTCTGAAGGGAGATTTTAATAGTAATTATAGCATAAACACGCAAAATGATTGCCTGTATGCAGACTTTTGGAGACAACTTTAAATGTATCTGAGAGTGATTCTGAAATAACTGATTGTTTTGAAAGCTCGGTTAGTGAATCTGAGAGCAGTGATGATGGATCTGTACTGTGATGTGTGATGTTGGCCTTTTTATCCCATGCTTTGAAATTTATCTCACGAGAAAAAATGGCTAATGTGTTTTTACATTTTGCATTAGTGTAATAAAATTCTCTAATGTTTAAAACACATATTTTTTTTATTTTTTCTCTTTGCTGAAAAACTAACATTCAGTCATAATAACCCTAAAGGTTGGTTTTTCTTAAAAATGAATTTATTGTATGTTAAGCTAAAATCTTAACCAAAATAAAAAATGAATTCATATTTTGAACATGCACTTAGTTTTGTGTAATTTTCTTGAATGAAAAAAGTAGGCACTTTTATGACTGTTTTCTTCAAAGTTATGCCACCTTTAAGGTCAAAGGGGGGTCAAAATATTTAAAAGAAATTTCTATAGAGCTCAGTTTAATGTTTATATAAAAGCTGACATGATTTGATATTTCTTTAAATTTTTTTTTTTTTGTTATTGATTTAATTTTTTTTTTATATTTATAGATAATGGATTGGATTTCTATGTACATTCATATGTTATTTTTAAGTATTCTCAATTTTTTTAAAAGCCATTATTATATTATTTGTTGTTTCTGTTATATCATTAAAAGGTGCGAATTATGATTTCAAAGGAAGAATTTTAAACATATTTAGCAATTTTTTTTAAGTTTTCATATATGTCGTACAGCATTTGATACATGAATTAAAAGAAACATGTTCAAGTTTTTTAGGAGTTATACCTGGATTACTAAAATTGTAAAATTTCTTCTTTAACTTTTATTAGAGCATGTGTTATTCATGCATAATTTTCTATGAATTATTTTGAAGTTGGAGTATCAAAGTGATGAATTCTGTTTATTACTACTGATAAAACTTGGATATTTATATTTATTCTCAATAATTTAACTTACCACTTTCTAACTTATGACTTTCATAAAGATATTGATATAGTAAGATGTATTTCTGGATAAGGTCTCCACTGTTATTTTTAATCATAAGTTATGAGATGGTTTAATTGAAATAAAGTTTAATAATGTACAAAATAGACTATGATGTAGGTCTATTCAGAAAATTTTATGTAGTTTAATTTAACCATCCTGTGTATTTTGATTAAAAATAACACTTAGCAGGAAACCTTATCATTCAGCTACTTTCTGAGAGTACTAGAAATAATACTTGCTGTTTAATGTACATCATCCTAAATTATTATATTAAACTAAATTTTAAATGAAAATTTGAAGGAAAAATGCCTTTTGCGCAAGTGCAGTAAAAACTTTTTTCGGTTCTTAATCACTTTAGTATTTTGCAGAATTTGCATTAAAGTTTATGAATATAAATGATGAAATGTAAATTACATTTATTAATGGAATTTAACTAATAAATGTAATTTACATTTCATTGTTGGCTACTATTTGTTAAAATAATGGATTTTAACAAAAAGTAGGTAACAATACATGTACAGTGTTGGCCAAAATTGTAAACACTTTTTTAAATTGTTTTTTAAGTTTGTATGTTTATAGAAAATGTTCCATTGCACAAAATGTCAAGTATTTTATATTATTTTAAAGATAATTAAGTACTAAATTCAATACACAAAAAAAAAGATTCAAGTATTTACAACACAGAAAAAGTTATGCTGCAGTAACTATCAATAAACATTCTGAAGATTGCAGTGAGCTATCAGTGCTAAGTTGGGTAAACTTTACTTTTTATTACAGCTTCCCATCAATGTTTTATTGAGCTGAAAATAGTTTTAAGCTCTTCCTTTGTTATTACCATGATGCTAGGAAACAATTACATCCTCAGTTAGTTTTTTTTTTTATTTCATGGGTACCTCATTCACAGACAAGAATCTTCAAACGTTTTCAACAGTTTTCGATAGGATCAAGGTCAGTAATGTTTCCTGGCCAGAACAGCAATAATATTTAGTCAAAAAGCCATGGCATCAAATAAAAGAGTAGACTGGACACCTAGAAAGAGCTATGTGACTTGAAAGCCGTGCTTCCTTTGTTAAAATTACCAAGATAGAGAGATGGGTGGTTCAGTAGTTACATCTGGAAACTGAAAGTTTTGTTGAAGATATCAGGAGACAAAAATAAAAAAATAGCAAGAAAAACTGAAAAAGGTACAACACATCTGTTAATGACAAAAGTACAAAAATACTGTGGCTCCAATGTAGAAGAATGACATCAATTGCCTTCAGAAGTGATTTGATTGATGCTGTTGTTTCTGTCAGTTCAAAAACAATCAGATTAGCAGATGTTCGATTAAAAAAATAGAAGTCCACGTAAAAAGCCTTATATCAATTTACAGCAGCGCTAAAAGAGACTACAGTGGTCAAAGGAACACATTAATTAGATAAATGATTAGTGGTCACAAGTTATATGGAGGGATGAAACTAAAAGGTATCCTTATTTGGTAGTGATGGCCAAAAATATGTAAGACGTAGAGTAGGAGAAATGCTACATCTTGACTGCATCCGGGCAACTGTGAAGTACTCGCATAATTTAATGATTTGGTCATGCATATCAGCAGATGGTATCGGCCCTCTTCATATCAATGGGACACATAATGTCAGAAAATACATTGACACCATTCTAGAATCCAAACTTCTACCTTCCATCAGGGTTATATTTACTAACAATACTTCCTTTATTTTTCAGTCAGATTCTGCTCCTTGCCACACAGTAAAGTTATCGAAAGACTGGAATCGTCCTAAGACCATTTAAGTTGTTTTTCTTGCCAGGAAACAGTGTTGAACTCAATCCTATCAAAAACTTGGGGCACTGTTGGAAGACTTGTCCAAATGAGGTACCCATGAAATAAAAAGTAACTAATTGAGGATGTAATTTTTTCCTGGCATCATTTAATAACAAAGGAAGAGTTTAAAACTATTTTAAACTCAATGAAGCATCCATAGGAAGCTGTAATAAAAAATAAAGGCTACTCCACTAAGCACAAATAACTCACTGCAATCATTAGTATTTATTGTATATTGAGAGTTATTGCAGCATAACTTTTTTTGCATTGTAAATATCTAAAAAAAAATTTGTATTGAATTATCTTTAAAATGATAAAAATGCTTTGCACTTTACACAACATAACATTTTCTATAAGCATGCAAACTTAAAAAGCATAACAATTTTAAAATGTGTCCACAATGTTGGCTACCACTGTATTTATTTAAAATTGAACACTTTCTTTAATGGAATAATCCCATATTTAAAGAAATACTTCACTGTGTTCTCTTTCGTACAAAGTAAATCTTAAATTTTAATCTTTTTTTCAAAAATAAAAAAAAAGGAAGAAAATATAAAACAATTTATAAATAAGTTTGTGTTCTAGTGAAAGGGAAGTGTTTTTCATTACTGGCTGCAAATTGCAGTATTTAGCAATGGCTTTTGTTATAGTTGATAGGCTGTATTTTAGGCTACCTTAGTCTCGATTTTTCTCTTAAATATTCATATCTCAACGGGTGTATAACCTTTTAATTTTAAATTTCATGTATATTATCAGTAAAGCTATGAATTTTGTAAAGTTTGATTGGAAATTCTGGATAGTATAAGGGAAAATAAAAAAGCAACAACATTTTTTAAAGAAATTTTTGTCTTTAAGATCACAGTGCTATTTTAACAAAAGTTTTTACATTGAAAATAACATATTAAATATTTGGTGAAATTGACACATTTCCAGCTTTTAGTTAGACAGAGAAAGTAAAAAGACTTCTTTTTTTTTCCAACTGGTTGGAGGTACTCCAACTGAAATCACAAACTTCTCTGAAAAGTTCAAATATTTATCTGAAGACTGGAAGTAATGTCTGAAATCCAAGGGGTTTGTCGACTTTTGGTTAATATATATAATATACTGTTTTTATATTTATTCAGTCATTCTTTTTTTGCAAAACACAATTTCTCCTTTAAGCTTTTTTTTTTTTTACCTTGCCTATTTTTATTTCTACTATGAACCCTTGGTATTTGATTTCAGATGAGAAGTAAATTTTAAATTGAAATAATTTGTTTGTGGAACAAAAATGTAAGAAACATGTTTTTATGCTGAATGTTCCATTAAGAAAACAAGTACTTAAGTGTTTATTTTGAAAATATTCTTCATGATTAATTACTGTTTATTAATAAAACTTTGGTGATTTAGTTCTTTAATTTATTGAAGTTTATTACACTGTTAACGTAGTTTGCATGCAATCTTTGCCCTATATTTTTATTTTTTGTTATTTGTTTTGCTTTTGTACAAAATTAATTTTAGATCTAAAAATGGATTAGGGTTTAAAGGTTGAAGTAAAAGGCACGGTGTCTAATAAAAATACATACAAGCATTATAGCTTCTGGTTACTATTTCTTGCTTTAAAAATGGAAATGTTCTCTATCATTCAACATTAACTATTTAACACAGATAGTAATGAGCACAAGAGAGCTGATTTTGAATTCAAAAGTTACACTATTAAACTGTCCTAAAATCTGCTTAGAAAAAATTCTGTCTTGACAATGATGGGTTTTTCTAAATAGTCAAAGAATGTTATACTTGTTACAAATGTTATCTTAATTATGTACATCAGTGGTCTTCAAACTTTTTCAACTCATGGAACCTCTAGAACTAGAAGGTATTTTCATGGAACCCCTAGAACTAGGAAATATGTATATTCATGGAACCCTACTCCACATACATACTTAGATAAATAAATCTTAAGATAATATTTAAAGTAGATAAATAGGTCAATGTAAAGGCAATTAAAGTATTGCATTTTTTACTAAGAAGTTTAATCTTTTTTTTAATATAATTTACTCAATTATAATATTAATCTGTGATCCAAGTGTCACCTACCCATGCATTATATTTAGTAACTGAGATATGTGCTTGCATTTTTCCTCACAAACTGTTAAGAATGACTGCAATCGCTTTACATATTCTGAGTTTGATTTGTTTCTATGCTTTGCTTTTATAGGCAGGCACTCACATTAAAAAATATTTTTCATTTTTACACATTGTTCTGCATTGCGATAAAATATTTATAGCTGTGTGAGAAATATGATGTATTTTGCACGAATTTTCACCATGAAACTTAGGATCTGTTCTTACTTAAATTTAGATTTTTTACTATCGAATATGTTAATATATTGTAGGTGTTTTCCCACAAATATGAAAAGGTGCATTTTCCATTAGAAAACCATTTAGTTTTGAAAGACATTGTACTAACGAGAAAAAGTTATCTCGTGGAACTCTGGATCGTGAACTATAAAATATTCAAAATCTAGTAAGTAATATATTTTAAGATAAAATGTTTTAATATTCTTTGATTATATTACAATAAAACTTTCAAAAGTAGTGCAAAATAAAATCATTATGTATGAATAAAACTTGTAATTTCTTAATAACTTGGAGAAGCTTTTAGTTCTTGTGGGTATACAAACATTTTAGAGAACATGAATCCATTTTGCGTGAACATTGATAAGTTTCTTTTCAATTTTTTTGTTGTGAAACCCTGGGGTTCCGTGAGATACAGTTTGAAGACCACTGATGTACATAATACAGTCATAATAGGCTCAGTTGATGTTATGTATTTTACACAGTGTAGTAAAATTTTTACTTGGTTTCAAAATGTCATATTATAGTAATGGAATTGAAACAAATTTCTCAAAAAACAATCTTTTAAAAAAAAAGTAACTGTTGTCATTGAAATAAATTTTAAATTAAAAAGCAATATATCATGAATAAGCACTGATTATTCAAATGCATATTAATGAATTACATATGGTTTCCTACAAATCGGGGGTGTAGCTACTGCCCTATCAATGATTTGGGGGCCCCAAGCTACAGGAGCCCTGACGTGTGTAACTACAGTTCCACTAACAGGACTTTTTTTTCTAAAAAAATGCCCTGAAGAAGTTTTGATATGGGTCCCACTCAGAACTAGCTAGGCCATTGCTACAAATTGATTTAAATTATTAAATATGTGTTTTGGCTTTTTTTACAACAGGGCCCCTAAGATTATGTTATCTGCTATAAAAATATTTAACTTCTAGAGTTAAATTTTAAGTTACAGTTAACTTTTAAACGTGTAATAAGCAAAAAAAAGCATTTTATTTAAAAGTGTTAACATATAAAAAATGGAGAGGGAAGATATCTTAATGCTAGTATATCATCTATTAAATTTGTATTTAAAATTTATTTGTTTGTTACCTTTTCAGGTAGTTAAGAATTATTACAATTTCATAAATATTGTGTCATTTGTTTTCAAAACTTTAGAATTGTTTTACACTATATGCCATTTATTTACATCAGAAAATTCTTTATTATTTAGACATACACTATAATAACAGTACAATTATTCAGATTTTTGTTATGCAGTGGTTCAAATATAATACTGTCTCATAAGTGTTATCAACTTTACTTTTAAAGCATTAAAATCAACTTTTAATTACTAATAGTGCTTTTGTTAATAAGATAAAACATGTTTTGCTACTTTTACAATACTCATGCCTCTAGTGATACTTGGTGAATAACAAAGTTTTGTTTGTCCCAGAAAATGTTAAATGATTGTCCTTGAGATGATATCAAATATATGTTCCTTTAACTACAGCATCTCAAGTCTTAAATCTTTTTTTTTTTAAATTACACCTGCCAACGTTCTCTCAGACATATGGCGTCTTGTGGTCCAGTATAAAGCAGATGTTGCACTCCACAGTTGTCTTGCAAGAGAACATGAAGTAAAGAGGGGTAATCAAATAGATGCTCACTAGTCATAGGCACGGATTTACAGAGAAGGCAAAGCAATGAATCAGCCAGGCCAATTTTAAACAAATGAGCCTGGAATAAATCATGTCTGGTGATGACTAAAACATGCCACTCCCTCCACCCTAGATAGTTGAACTAGAAGGTTAAGCACATCTCTGGGCATCAAGGATCATCATGTCTTAAATGTGAACCATTTATTTTATCATTCCGAAAATAAACAGTTTTATTAAAATATCAAAGAATACACAAGTGCTTAATCATAAGTTTCTTAATGTACCTTGTTTAAAAATAAAATAATCTAAATTTAAAAATATTTATTTATCTGCTAAAGTAAAATGAAAATTATATATGTGAATGAAACAAAAACTGTGAAATTAGTATGGCCTCCTGCCTAACAAATATACTAGAATGTTTGATTATGTTCTATTATATTTGTATTATATAAATTTAATTTTATTGTACTTTTGATTAATAAAATTAAATTTATATAATACATGCAATTAAAATGGATGCAAATCTTACATATATTGATTTTATACACTAACACATTTTGCATTTGTGTTATGTTTAAATCTAGATGAGTCTTATGGGATGATTTACCTCTTACCTGTTTGTCATATCTCTCCTTGTGTTATTCTTTTGTGTAAATCGATAATTATAGAATGATCTAAGCATTTTTCAAAGTTTCTGAGTAGTATTGATAAAACTTTCTTTTTCAGAAAAATAAAGTTCTGTGTCAGGCCTAGTGTGAACTTAGAGTGCCTGAAAAATGAACTGCCTGAAAAATGCTCGTATTATGTTTTAATGCTGTAATTACATATACTTGGATATCATCGAAGATATTTTATTACATGATTGAAGGTATTTTTTGCATCCTGAGTTGGGGGGCTTTTAGGCATATGAAACACTACTTATGTGCCACTTTTTGTAAATTATGCTACTAAAACTTTTTTTAAAAAATTATTTTAAACAATTTCATTTTCTGTTGAAAATAGCATTCCTCCTTCTTACACTTTTTTAATACCCTAATGAACCTTATGTGCATAATTGATGTCCAAAATTTTTATGTTAGAATTTTTGAAGCTATTTTAAAATGTCTAAAAGTAAACAAAGATAGTATTCAATTTATATTCTTTGCTCCTATAAGGTTAATACACTGGTGTGCAAAAATTAAGGACGAAGTCGAAAAATTAGCATATCAGCTGAACAAAGAGGCAGAGCGGACAAAAAGACCAATCAGGACATTAAGTGAGGTGATGTACGGTAGCACATGCGCAGATATGCAGGTAGACGTAATGGGGGAGTGTCTGAGTAGTAAAGCATGTTGTCGGTGTAAGATTAGTATTTCTGTCAAAGCGATTGCACACCGTATAGCTGTTAAAATCACACCGAGTTGCTGCCTCAGCGAGAAATGGCGAATAATCAATTTGTTAGACGACATCTGGATGCTTTTACCTGAGGTTGAATCATTGGGAAGTTGGAGGAAGGTCGCAGTGTGACAAGTGTGGCTGCAGAGTTCAGAATTGCTCACAGCATCGTTTCACGACTTTGGAGACAATTTCAAACTACAGAAACAGCTATCCGGGGGTTCAGTAGTGGTCGTCCACGAGGAACCACACCCGCAGATGACCGGTATATTGCCTTACAGGCCAAAAGAAACAGGCGGCAGACAGCGGGAGAAATCGCTAGACACAGGCGACTGGATGACTGATGTCGCGTTTTACCATGGCCAGAAGACTGCACGGTGGTGGTCTGTTTGCACGACGCCCTATACGGTGTGTACCTCTAACGCCTGCCCATCGGAGAAGGCATTCTCTGTGGTGCCGGGAACACCGCAATTGGAGAGACGATGAATGGGGACGATTACTCTTTACAGATGAGAGCAGATTCAGTCTGAGTAGTGATTCTCATCGCATACTCATCTGGAGAGAGCGGGGAAGCCGCAATCATCCCTCGAACATCATTGAAAGGGACATGTAGGGAGGTGGCGGTGTTCTTGTTTGGGGAGGCATCATGCTTGCTAGTCGTACAGACCTTCACATCTTCGACGCAGGTTCAGTCAACGGGACCCGTTATTGTAACGAGATTCTTCTTCCATATGTGCGTCTTTTTAGAGGCGCTATGGGTCCGCAGCTCCTTTTCATGGACGACAATGCACCATGTCATCGCACAGTAGCTGCCGAACAGCTCTTAGAGAGTGAGGATATTGAACGTATGGATTGGCCGGCACGATCTCAATCCCATCGAGCATGTATGGGATTTTCTAGGCAGACGCTTGGCAGCTCGTACCTTACCACCAGTAACGATTCCGGAGCTTCGATTGGCGCTGCAAGACGAATGGGCAGCAATGCTTCAACAACTCATTGACACCCTCATTCTCAGCATGGGCAGATGCTGTGAAACCTGCCTAGCAGTCAGGGGAGATCATATCCCCTACTAAAGACCGGATATTTCTTACTTGGACACCCATCACAGGGATGTTTCGGCCTTCAGTCGCATTGCGCTCCATGCTACTTTATCAATAAAGCTTCTTTTTATCCCTCTGATTTCTCTTTTAGTAAGTGTTGCTTACATTACTCATGTCCTTACGTATTGGGGATCTTACGGTATTAAATGTGTTGATTTGGAATGCTTTTGTACAAAGTTATATTGAAAAAACCGTCTCATCCTTAATTTTTGCAAACCAGTGTATGTTAATAATAATTTCAATTTTTTTTAAACTTTTATCTTTTTTTTACAAACTTATGAATTATTCATTAAAATTTAGATATGCATTTTTTCTTTTATCATTTAAAACTTTTGTGAAGCAGTTTTGAAAAGATTTTACAATTCCTATAAACATTTAGGCAGTTATGCATCCAAAAGGACTTATTTATATATCACAAAATATCAAAGTTAATTGATTGAAGTTGACATTTCCATGCATAATGGTGCTGAGCACAAAATGTTTTAATATTAGATTATATATAATGTTGCAATTTAATTATGATATCAGAAATCACTTTTCATTGCTTAGGAATTATTAAAATATCTTTTAATTCTGTTAACCCGTTAACGCCCAAATTATTTTAAAATTGAAATTTTTGAAAAATATTTTTAAATTACATTTTATATATCATAAATAGAGTAGTTATAAAGTTGTATCCATTTTCCTTAATTAGCAGCTGAGATAATAGGTGATCTAAAAATAGATCGCTGGGCGCTTATGGTAGTAAAAGACCAAGTAACTTTCCTGTGGTTTTATATTAAAAAAATTACAAATTTAGGAGGGGGATGTAACTTTTGTGAATTTAAAAACAACTATAATGAGATTTAAAAGACAAAATATTATTTTACTGATCTAAACTTACTTAGTTACAATTTTATATAGCCTATTTGTAAAAGTTAAGTGTGATATAATAGAAAACAGACAAAGGGTTACATTACATTTTGTACAAAATGCAAGAAGTCTACCCTTACATTTTTGAAACTGGCATCTTCTTTGGTTTTGTCTTTTTCCTATAACATGGTCTTTTCTATCTTAACGCACAGAGTCTATTACGTTTGATCTTGATAACATCATCTAAGATCTTCCAATGCCTTTCTTAGAATTTGTTCCCCTTTTGAAGTATGCAACGGCGATATATCTTCGGATGTCTTTTATACTTTTTATATTTCTTCCATGGGTACACAAATTTCTACATTACCTGACAGATCTTTTACCGATGGAGTAGTCATTTCATCATCATCAAAATACTCTTCGTCAGTTAATTCATCCACATCAGGCGGTAAAGCAATTATATCAGACTCTATTTCCTTAGAATACATATATTCTAACATTTCTTCGGAGGTGTGAAACACTTTACGCTGAGACATTCTGGAAGAAATGAAACAGAGAAAAAATTATATTAGTTACCACTAACGCCCAGCGATCTATTTATAGATCCTCATGTTTAAACTTACATTTTAATAATAAAAACAGTTATTTTTCTAATATCAATGAGCCCGAATAATTAAAGAGGTATTGAAAATGTAAAACTCATGAAAAAAGTAAAACTTACTTAAAAATTTTTTTTTCTGTTGGATACAAAATCGAAAGCTGCACTTTGAAGCTTCAAAATGGCAAACATCAGACGCTAGCTGCTGGACTGCTGTGGGAAAGAATGCTTGAAATCTCATTTGGGGGTGTGGACACATGTGTAAGGAAACCAGCCAATGACAATACAAAGTGATTTAAATATATCGCTTTGACTGGGAGTTCTGAGTAGGAGGTGATCTATAAATAGATCACTGGGCAATAACAGGTTAAAGAAACTATTTATGTTTATATCTTACACATTTTATATATATAAACTAGTATAAATATATATATTTATCATGTAGCATAATTAAAGGGTAATAATTCAAAAGTGATAAATGTGAATGTTTTTAAGATTTAAATGAAGTAGAAAAAAACTTTTGTGGGAAATGTTTACATCTGTGTATATTAAAATGTCTGCTGTCTTTATTCTTCCAAGATTGTTTCAATTAAAGCTCTTCTTCCATATTTTTATTGCAACAATTTAATTCCATCTTTTAAAACTATGAAGTGATAAATTGAGACCATATTATATTGTAGCTACAATTGATATTTTTTTCCAAAAAAATTAAAAATATAAATAGGGTAGCGATTGCCTTTGACTGCGAATTTTAAACCATTGTACTGCAAAAATTATTTGGAAGGTTTTTTTTTTTTGTCAGATCAAGTTAAAACCACATATAGTAAGTCTACTGTTACCTCAGCGCCCTCACTTGCACATAAATGATGCACAGCACAATTTGTATAGCCCTCGCTATCCCTAATTCAGTGGTACTTCAGTATATATGTATGATACATTTTATTACATATATATTTATATATATATGATATAATTAGAGTAATTTTAGAAAATCATAGTAATTATAACCTTAATATTAATTTACAAAAATTTAGAACTCTCATAGATTTAGTCTTAAAGGAAAACTACATTAATTTTGATGGTTCTCTGTACAAATAAACCAAAGGTTTGCCTCAAGATGGCCCTGCTAGCAATAGTTTGACTAATTTATATTTATACTTTTATGAATATAATTATATTATTAATAATGATTATTACATTTTTAGATACATAGATGACCTAATTATTTTTGGTGAAAATAATAATGTTAATCCCAATATTACTTTTTATCCAAATTATTTAAACCTAATTAAAATTAATTGTAATCCAGTTATAGCTAATTACTTGGATGTATCATTGTATATTAAGGACTATAAAATGAATAGAAATATTTATGATAAAATAGATGATTTTAATTTTAACATTCTTAAAGTGCCTTACTGGAATTCGAATTTATCTATATCTATATGTAGAAATATTATTTTCAATTATATTTATCGTAATAATGTATTAGTTAGTGATAAATTTGATATATATTTAAATTTTAATAACTTTATTAAACATTGTATGTGAAACATGGATACCCTGCTAACTTTATAAAATGTTACCTAACAGTTAAATCTAAAAAATATGCTATTGGTTGTACAGTTAATCAATGGATGGCGCCTCAAGCTAAGTAAATTAACAATATTATATTTTATTTAAAACTAATTGTATATGTCTGAGTGGTACTTTTATTTTCTATAAATTTTGAAATAAAATTTACAGTTTTTAAATCTGTATATATATATAGTCTTAATGTTATTTTATCAAAACTTAATAATTTTATGTGTTACTGTTATTGACCTTTCTATTGCCCGGGAAAATGTTTCTTGCTGTACTCACATGGTAAGTCTTTATCTAATTGTTTAGCTTTGATTTTAAAATATTTTAGTAATTATTATAGGGGGGGGGCTATAATATTATTGTTTTACATTAATAGATTATGGTTTTATTTATAATAATAGTTAAGCTTCTAGAAATTTCTTGCTTTCCATATGGCCCAGAGTATTGGCAAATTCAGGTGAAGGTTGGCTGGCCGAAAAATTTTGTTTAAACCTGCAATCCTGGTTCCTAAGGCCAGGAGTTTGCTCTGGCACTACTGCGGCTAACACTTTATTCTATCATGACTATAGATATCTTATATAGGTTTATAACTATTTTTTGTATATTTTTGTAATATATATATATATATAGTACTAGTTGAAATGCCCATTCTTCACACGGGTTAAGTTTTTAAAGCATAAATTCATCTATTATAGCAATTATAATATTTTTAGTGAGGGTAAAACCCCCTGTATGAAAAAAGTAGTAAAACCAAAAATTAAAAATATTTTTCTCAAATGAATGTTCCTACTATAAATAATTTAAAACAAATTGCAATTTGGCCTAAAAGTAAATAATAATTTTACAAAAACAAATATTTCAATGTAAGAGAGAAAATTAGCAAGTTGGAGAGTAAATAAATATGGATGAATGCAAATATAAATAAAAATTATTACAGAAAAAATGATAGCAGTAGTAAGTCTTTGGATTCCTACAAACAAATATTGAAGATACAGAAAGGATCTTTGGACTAAAATGGAATATACATATATGTATATATATACAGTTGTGGCCAAAATTGTGTACATTTTTTTAAAATTGTTTTTTGAGTTTGTATGCTTATAGTAAATGTTGCATTGAACAAAGTACTAAGCCTTTTGTATCATTTTAAAAATAATTCAATACAAAAAAAAAAAAAGATTCAAATATTTGCAGCTTGAAAACAGTTGTGCTGCAATAACTAACCAAATACATTAGATACTGATGATAGCAGTGAGTTATCAGTGTCTAGTGGGGTAGTTTTTATTTTTTATCACAGCTTCACATCGACCTTTCATTGAGCTTAAAATAGTTTTAAGCTCTTTTGTTATTACATGATGCCAGGAAACAATTATATCCTCAATAAGTACCTTTTTATTTCATGGGTACCTCATTTGGGCAAGAGTTTTCAAACTGTGCCACAAGTTTTCGATAGTATTAAAGACAAAACTGTTTCCTGGCCAGAGGACATCAACTCAGTGATCTTAGAACGATGCCAGTCTTTGATTAGTTTACTATGTGGCAAGGAACAGAATCTTCCTGAAAAATAAATGAAGCATTATTGGTAAATAAATCCCTGATGGAAGATAGAAGTTCAGGGTTCTAAAATGGTGTCCATACATTTTCTGACATTCAGTGTCCCATCAATGATGTGAAGACGACCGATATCATTTGCTGATATGCATGACCAAATCATAAAACATGCCGTCAGCAAGTAGCATTTCTCCTATTCTATGTCTTACATATTTCTGGCCATCACTACCAATTAATAATATCTTAGTTTTATACCTCCGTGTAGCTTGTGACCACTAATCATTTGTCAAATTAATGTGTTCCTTCAACCACTGTAGTCTTTAGTGCTGCTCTAAATTGAAATAAGGTTTTTTTCATGGAATTCTACCTCTTAGTCTAACATCTGCTAATCTTCTGATTGTTTTTGAACTGACAGCACCATTTAAATCACTTCTGATAGCTGTTGATGACATTCTTCTATATTGGAGACATAATATTTTTGTTTTTCCTTTATCAACAAATGTGGTGCACCATTTTTGGTCTTTTACTGCTTTGTTTTTTATTAAATTTGTCTTCTGACATCTTAAACAAAGCTTTGTCACCTGTTGTAGTCACTGAACCATTCACCTGTATTCAGATTTTAACATAGGAAAGACTTCTTTCTCATCATACATCTCTTTCTAGATGTCCAATTTACTCTTTTAATTGATGTCATTGCTTCTTGACTTAATATTATTGTTGTCCTGACCAGGAAACAGTCCTGACCTCCATCCTATAGAAAACGTGGCACCCTCTGAAAACTTTTGGCCGAATGAGGTACCCATGAAATAAAAAGTAACTAATTAAGGATATAATTATTTCCTGGTCTCATGTAATAACAAAGGAAGAGTGTAAAATTATTTTCAGCTCAATGAATCATCGATTTAAAAAATAAAGACTACCCCACTAAGCATTGATAACTCACTCCTATCATCAGTATCTATGAATATCGATAGTTATTGCAGCATAACTTGTTTGCGCTGCAAATATTTGAATTTTGTATTGAATTCAGTATTAAATTCTTTTTAAAATGACATAAAAGAGTTGGCATTTTGTGCAACGCAGCATTTTCTGTAAGCATACAAACTTAAAAAATATAACAATTTAAAAAAGTATCCACAATTTTAGCCACCACTATGTATGTATAATCACAAAAATTCTCTACAAGAGAGAGATGAATAAACATGATTAAAACTGAAAGGAATTGAAATTGCAAGATAACCATACAACAGAATTTAAAAGGAAATATGAAAAATTAAAGTAATAGAGATAAATATAAAAGAATGGATGCTACAGTATTATCAACATTGCTGACTTAGGACAGCTTTTATATAAAAAAATTTTTTTATAAAAGTGGGGATGAACATGTTTTGTGGCCAGCCAACTTTTCCTCTATCTGTTAATAATACTTAGCCAAAACCTATTGAAAATAATGGATAGAAAATCTAAATCCATTAAGAGAAAAAGGTAACTTACCTAAAGATAGCATACAGAAATGCATATCCCGCGCTAAATCTGAGTACAATAAACAAGTTATTGCCAGATTCTGGACCCAAATACATATTCAAAGCAAAGCAATGGCTGAAAAGATGCACATAGCAAAAGTATGAAAAGAATAGAAATAATAAATTAAGAATTGTAAACATACTACCATTGTCTTAGGGACACAATATTGTATGTCTTAAAAAATATATAAATTAAATTTAAAAACAGTAATTTTATCTAAAATTAGAATTTGGGGGTATCTATATCTATCTAAGAATAATAATAAATGTATAATAATAACCTGTTAATAAACTATAGAAATTTAATCCTTACTATTTAGAATTTCTTTATTCAAATATCTATTAATAAAATTAATTGGGTATTTTTGAATTAAACAGTATTTAGTAAGGTGTTTATAGTTTTTTATTTTTTCTGATTTATATGAAACTAGAAATTTATTGCATTGTGGGTAATTAATATATATGTATACAAGTAGCGTAGTGAAAGGATAGCATTTGCTGTCCATAGCGGTGATAGTGCCATGTTGCGTAAGAGTGTGCAGAAACTGGACTATCGCATTGATGTGACAAGGTTTTACACTGAAAACACCTGTGGATATATAAACAACCCTTCCATTGTTTATGTGTTCTTTCAAATGTTCTGTTTTGCTGAATTCGTATTAGTTTTTTTACTATTGCACTTCGAAACCTGGGAGCTAATTATTAATAACTCTGTATATTGTTTTTATAAGTTACAGTATTTATTTAAAATTTTCAGTTGAATATTTTGGGCCATTGCCATTCACTTAACTTCAAAAATATTTATCTATTTTTTTCCTTTGCAGATTTGAAAAAAGAATAACAGCTGTTCCTTGAAAACACTCTCGACAGTTGCACATTGCAGGAGCCACCCATTTATAAATTATCTCTAGTCTTAGTTAAATGGTTATTAAATCTTTTAAGAATTGCACATCAGTGATTAGAAGCATCCATGACTTTTTCACCCATAGCCCTTCAGCATCTTGCCGTAATCCAAACGGCCATCTGTGTGACCAATGATCCTATTGTGAAATATATGGAAGAAAAGTTGGAAACTCCCCTTTGTCTTCTAATGAATGACACCCTGAGACAGTGCATAAGAGTTAAAACACCCCCGAAAATACCACAGTTATTCGAAGGAGAATTGATGAAATTATTAAGACCCATCAGTCTGGAGATAGAAAGATGGAAGGAGGATCACTCGCGCATTCTGGACACTCGACAAAATTTTGCGAAATATTTTATTTGGAAGAATTTGGGAATCATCAGCAGACAAGCAACCGCGCAGGCGATTATTGAAAGTGATCATCTGGACGTCAAAGATCGATTTGCTTTGGCGTGTTTCTATTGTTTCGAAGACGCGATTATGACACTTTGGGATGAAATATCGCCACTTGGCAAGACGCGTATTATTTGCAGATCGGAAATCGTCCGTGTTTGGAAATACTATTTAGAAAGCGGATCCAAGGTAAATGACGAATTTTGCTTTTGGGCCTTACGTGATGATAATCCATACGCGACGTGCTACCTTCTATCGAAACTAACACCTGATGAGCGTGATACATTTTTAGGGGATATTCCATTTAAAACTTTCCCTATCAGCATGAACGTCTTAGGTTTCTGTTATACCCAAATGAACGAGAATTCTCAGGCTCTAATGATTGAAAAGCATCCGCTTAAGATGCTGCTGTGGTTTTTGAATTGGCCCTTGCAAAGCCTGTTTTTAAAAAAACTCGACATTGCATATGAATATCTTACAGAAAAGGAATTTCAGTCTGTTCTCTTTTTCCTTTTACTAGAAAGAATTCTAACAGATTGGCATGACTTCGACTACGTGAATATTTTAAAAAAGTTTTGGAATCTAAGCCCGTTGAAGTTTAAAAGCTATGTGTTGGATGGAATCTATGGACGAATGTTTAAGAAAATCTTAGATCATGACTGGAATGAGGGTTTGCCAAAGAATTATTTGCCTTTCGGAGTACAGCTTTTATCTTCTCAATACCGTCTCAAGTATGCAGAGAATAACTACAATCTGCGCAGAAAGACTTATCTCGATTTGGTCGCAGGAAACACTGCGGCATTTTCAAGTTGATTGTTTATGTATGTGTAATAAAGAACTTTTTTATATATAAAAGTTTTTCTTTCATAGCTTTCATGAGTTACTTTGTACTTTCGTTACCCCAAGGAATATGAGAAAGTTGTGTGGAATAAAAATATATCATTGGTTTCTTCTTAGTGTCTTGTATGGGCAGACTTTTTTAATTCAGCTCAGCCATAATATATTTTAAATTAGTCCCGGTTCTTTACTCTGCTACTTTTAAGTTTGTTGGCCACATTAGAAAACTAAAGGATTTAAAAGGTTAACGTGCTTGAGTGATGGGTTTTAATATGAAGACGAAGATCATTCTAAAATTAAAAAATATTTGATAAACAGGAGAAAAAAATAGATTTCTGCATGTGCCTAAATGCTACTTAAAAGAAATAACATACTTTAGGTTGTTTTTTCTTGTAGAACTAAATTATTCCGTGCCATAAATCGATTACACAAACTCGGAAGCTTTTAAAGTTTTTGCATTCTTTTTCGTCCTCTCTTAAAGAGGACTTCATATACCTACACTATGTCTTGTTGCAACTTCCTTCCTTGATCCTTCCAACTGTACTGAAAACGTAATGAACATTCCAGCACAAATGAAATCTCATTTAGATATTTTCGCTCATAACATGTTTCATGACTCATATAAATCAACTTTAAAGTGAAGAATTATTCTAGCAACTCGTAAAATTTCGAGAAATACATATATCTTAGCTTCCAGAATTTGTTGACGGGGTGAGCTGTTACTTAGTACATGTAGTTAGTGCTGTTTGTATTTGTTCTTACAAAATGATTATAACATCTTGGACAAAACAATCAAGCTGAAATGTACGAAAATACTCATTGAAAATGCATTGTTTTACGGAAAAGAATATTTTGTCTGATTAATCACTTATGTACTTCATAAACGGTCATTCTACTTTTTAACGAACACAGCCCCCCCCCCCACTTCCAAAAAATGAAAATTGTTTACCCCATGATATCCAAAAAAAATCGTATTGTAATTCTCTTTCCGAATTGTAATTGTTATGATGAGAATTGTAATGATATCCCCCCCCCCCGATTTAGAATGACAGTTTAAACCCTTATCAGAGAGAGTATATCAATATATGTATATAATTTATAATGATTTTACATATTTCATTAAATTATACACACTTTACTTACATTTACTACAAAGTTAAAATCTAAAATTATTTTATTTAATATATTGTAAAGTTTTAACATTTTTTTTTAAATGACAGCGTATAATGCATTAAATTCTGCCTTCATTTTCGTGATACCATAGTGGAAATCCTTCTTGAGATTCGACAGGCCTTCGTGTTTATTGCTTGTGAGCATCTTACATTTATAGGTGTGGCTCTACAAACTGAAGTAATTCATGTACTGTATGATTCATAATTTAAGGGAAAATTCATTGAAGAGGGCATACCAGAATTTTACAGCCTGCCAGGCTTGAAAATTTGTATACGGGATATTTTCTTTACTTTGAACTTACCAGTGTATAAGCAAACTAATAAATTTATGAAAGAAAAGTAGTCATCCGGATTTAGAATTATTGGTAACCATCTTCGAAAGTAATCACTGCAAATGAGATTTCACCTGAAGTAGAAAGAAAGGATGAAGTGTCAGGGAAATACAGTCGGACCCCTATTTATCGAAGTCGCTACATTCCGAAAAAAGTTTCCAATGTCGAAAATTCGTTACGTACAGATTCATCTTTTAAAATACTTTTTAAACCACATTAAACAAAATTTTGAATTCACATGAACTATATGTATTAAAATAATTATTCACACACACTTTTTTTGTAATGAAAGAGAAATTTTCTAATTTCAAGCCTACATTACTTTATAACGAGTAATTTTAAGCAAACACGAGATCACAAGCGTCCTTAAATAGAATTACTGATAAAATCTGTTAATTGTATTAAAAAAATATTTTTTTAAAATTACGACAATTTTATTACTTTAGGTGAGTTAGGCACACCAGAGAGAGAGGTGTTTCGTTCAATTTATAATAAAGCTGGTTAGTTAAAATAATCCACAACCCCAGAAGATATTCTAAATCTTCTTTTTATTTACATCATACTGTTGTCATTCAAAAAAACCATAAATCTTCTATTTACAAAATCGCTTCAATACAAATCGAGTTTCATTTATTATTATTAACTTCTTAAGAGTTTCGACTTTATATTTTAGTTTAAATTTATATATTAAAAAACATCTCATGGTTATGATATGAATGTTTGTTAAATTCGCGATACTCCCACCTTTTGATTTTTCATAGATATAACAAAATCAAACCATTTTTTTTTCATATTAATAAATTAAAGTTAAAAATAAAAAGTGTAACACATTAATTACCATATCGTTTGGGTTTCATAACTTTAATACCACATTTAGTTTTGATTTCTAAATTTATATTATCGTTTTGGTTATTGTAATTATTAAATTTTGACTGATTGTCTTCTACATTTTTAAACAGTTCGCTATTATAAATTTTACTATCACTGTTAAGCTCTGGAGAATACAACCGTTTTACTGGAGGAATTATTGACTGATGTCACTCCCTTCCTTTTTCACTTTTGAGATGACTTCTTCGTTAATTGGTGTTTTGGAATTAGACCAGTCGTTTTTTTTGCAGGAAGTCTAAGCCACTGTGACCCCTCTCACCATCTTGAATCCAAAAGTGCTTTTAAGGTGCAGTCTCTTGGAGGAAGATCCGCGGGATTACATTGTCCAGGAACATGCTTCCACATGTTTGCTGCTGACAGTTGATTTATCTCGTTTTCTCTATTATTGACAAATGTTCCCAAGTTTTCTTTGTTTTTGATCCATTAGAGAACAGTCGTCGAGTCTGTCCAAAAGAAACTTGACACATCTTCCAACGTCATTGCTTCCTTGATTGAATAGCTAGGTGAGCAGCAAGCGAACAATTCTAGTCGATGTAACGTTGTTTTCCGTAATGGAGCTACTCTTGATTTAGCCTCCAACAGTTGGATGTTCACACGATCTTTACCTTTTGTTCTTAAATAAACCACATATGTATAGCTTGATGAACTGGAGTCACAAAAGGTATGCATGCTATAATATCCTTTGAATTCTATGGGGATTACACATCGCAGAATTTGTATGATATTCAAGTCCTTTAACCACTGCATCATTTTCTACTTTTCATGTATGGGTAGTCGTTCATTCCAGCCTAGCTTTTTTATCCATGTTTCTTACAACAATAATTTAGGAACAATAGTTACTGGGCGTGGGAATCAAATAGGATCAAAAACCTTTTGGATGCAAGATAAGACATTCCTTCTGAACATAGGCTCACAGGCAGTGTCTATATGACTAGTATCACAAAATAGTAGATCTTCCTTTACCTCCCATAAAAGTCCTAGAACATGAGATTGCGCTGAATCAGCATCCTTTGAAGTTTTTCCCATCCTCTTAAGTTCAAAGCTTCTTAATTTCATCAATTCTGTTGCTCCATTTACAAACTCAGAGAGTTCTGTGTCAACGGATGTTACACAGTTGTCCATGTAGAAGGATTTTTTTAAAATTTCGGCAATAACTTCATATTTTTGAGGACAATTTTCTAAAAGTTTGTTGACCACAGCTCCAAGCAGGAATGGACTACATCTCAGTCCAAAAACAAGTCTGTGATGATAAATCCTCATTTTACTTTCCTCATAATCCTTCCACCAGAAAAATCTTAAAAAATCTCTGTCTTCTGGATGGAATGGATATCTGTAAAAATGCCTTCTTTATGTCGGAATTATTAATTTTCCTTCTCTTTAAATCTCATCAATTTTGAAAGAATTGTGTCCAAAAGATTCAATCCTTTTTCTATGCAGTTATTGAGAGAAGAGATTTGCCCTTTTCTTTACATGCAGCATCAAATACTGGTCTGAGTTGCGTTGTAGAATATTTTTTAAAAACTCCACGATGAGAAAGATAACACTTTCCTTCTCTTCCACCTTCAAAAAACTCTTCAAGGTTTTTGCTCATCTTCCCAACTTACAAGAACTGAATTGTAATCAGAATATCTTCCTGACAAAATGAGTTTTGTTGCTGTCGCAAGTAATCTTTTCTGCAATGTTCGTATTATCAGGAGGACTAGAATTGTTAGTCCAGGGTAATCTCACCATATAACAACCATCAAAATCAGTGGATAAAGTATCGTTAAAGAATTTCACTACTTCTTCTCTGGATATTTTCTCTGTAGGTTCTTTGATTCCTAAAAGCTCTAAATCCCAAAAGTGTCATATTTTCATGTGAGCATTGTGATACTTTCAATAACGTATGAATGTGATGTACTTTAATGTTATTTGAGGTTCTACCCATTAAGACCCAACTTAAGTAAGTTTCATAGGAAATTAATTCACAGTCAAATTTGCATATGTCCAGTGAAAAATTGTTCACAAGAGTCCGCTCCAATCAATAGTTCTATTTCAGGAGAACCCTCTCCATAATCAGCTATCCAGATTTTCTTTTATCTTAACTCTATTCCACAATCCTGTTTTGACTCTAGGGATTTTTCCACAAATAGATAACTGATCCAAAACCTGTATATCAAGAAAATATTTCCCATTCGGCGGCTTAAGCTTAATTTAATACTGACTATGATCTTTCATTTTTGTTTTAACACCATCATACAATGAATGGGCTAAGCTTCTCTTACTTATAGGTTCAAGTCCTAATTCTTCAGCATTTTTTTTTTGAATTCTGAATCTGAATTCTGAGAACCACTGTCAATTAATCCTCGAACACACTTCTGTTTTCCGTTGGCTCCAATACTTGCAAATACAGTCTGCAGTAATACAGCTACAGAACATTCTTCGGAGGTCAATGCGTTGATCGTTTCATTTGTTGAAATTTTTCTTTTATTTACAGGTAATTCAAAACACGTGATTGTATGGTGCCGTTTAGAACAAATCATACACTTGATTTTCGATTTACAATCCTTTACTCTGTGACCACCCTTGAAACAAACATACCTTTTTATTACTTATAGCTTCCTTTTTCTTGTCTAAAGACCAATTTTGTGCTAAGAAGCAATCCTTACTTTCGGGGGATTTGTCGCAGAACACACAATGAAGTTGTCTTTTTGTCATGTCGCCCGAAAATAAATTACTTGCAGTGGTTACTGTCTCATCTAAATTTTGTTTTTTTCTTACTCTTCAAATTACCATTGTTGAAATCAAATTTCATTCCATTTCTAGCAAGCTGTAAGTGTTCTTCACGTTTCAAAACACAAAGTAAATTCTTAAGTTTATTCCCATAACTACCTGTTAATTCGTTTTCGGCTGACGGTTGTGTTGGATTTCGCAGCCAGACTCTAATCAGGGATACATGGTTCAACAAGAGGAAGGAAATGGCTTCCTATTTTTCACTTGTTAGTCCTATTGACTCTAAGGATCTCAAATGAGATTCTAATTTATCATACAAATAAGAAATACTTGACTTACCCCTTCTTTCTGTTGCATTTTGTAGAACAAGAACTATAACTCGCGAACATAAAATTCTATCAACAATTCTCTCTCAAATCTGTGCTTTAAAGCTTCAATTGCTTTTTCATAATCTTCAGATGTGTTGGAGGGAAATTTTCAATACCTTCGCGAGCTTGACTTCCTTGCACCCTGCACTGTAATAAATATTGAAATTTATCCTCCAGTGCTAAATCCTGCTCAGTATGTATTCTTTGAAATTGGCTCCAAAATCCTAAATAGTCTTTTAATTCGGCACCGAAATGTAACAATTCAATTTTTGGTAGGCGCATTTTTCTTTTTTCATTTGGCGATGAAATTATCGATCCAGTTGTTCTATCAAAACACATTTTATTTAAGAATTTCTTATTTTTTACTCTCACTAAATCCATTTTCTCTCGATGTTCTTCAATCTTACTATATTCAGTTTCGAATTCTTCATCTGTTCCAATATTATTCAAAATTATATCATCACAGTCTTTTAATTCACTGTAAATACGATCTAAAGTTAAAAATTTCGTTTTTACAACTGCCGCATTTGGCTCTCCTTTTTCGAATTCCTCTATTAAGCTATTTACAGTCTTCGTAAACACAGCGCGAATCGACTTTCGTTTTCTCGATATATCTTCCGTATAGCTATGATGTCAAGTTTTTAATTATTACTTTTAATAACCACGACTAATCTGTTTCCGTATCACGTCCGGGTCACCAAAAGGTTTCGTTCAATTTATAATAAAACAGGTTAGTTAAAATAATTCCCAACCACACAAAACTTGACATTCTAAATCTTTTTATTTACATCATACTGTTGCCATTCACAAAAAAACCATAAATCTTCATTTTAAAAAATCGTTCCAATACAAGTTGAGTTGTTTCATTTATTATTATTAACTTCTGAGAGTTTTTAATTTATATTTTAGTTTAAATATATATATTTAATTACATCTTGGTTATGATATGAATATTTGTTAAATTCGGACACCTGGTAAATCCAGTCATTGATCACCGCAAAATGTGGTAAAACCGAGAACAATTTTGAAAATGTCTTGAAATATTTTAAATAAAAAGGGGAAAAAACCGAATCGCACAAGCAAAAAAGTTTGTTAAATGGAAAAAGCATTTCGCTAATTGGAGGTTGTTTTACGAAGAAAATAGTAAAAGGTTCATAGTTGTAGGAAAAAGTTTGTAAAATAGATGTCTGTTATATGGAGGTTCGACTGTATATGCAGAAACAAGAATAACGTAAATTTTAAAGCTCTTCTTGCAGCCCACAAGAACTTAAACCTCTTTATTTTGCACAATGTCTGCCTTTGATTTTCTCGCCCATGATTAAAGAGATCAGATGGAAGAGATTTAAATGCATTGTTAAGCAAATGCCTGATATTTATATGCAGCTTTTATTATTTTTATTTATGAATATCTTATAGAATTATCTACTTACATGAGGTTTAGAGTATTATCCATTCTGAATGTTTTAAGTTTACATACACTCACCTCCGTGATTTATTACATATGATGCTTCGATTCTCTACCCGAAATAGGAACAAAATTCACGTATACTAATGGAGGCTCTATTTTATAAAAAGGGTTATTTGATTTTAAAGATAAAGTTACTAAAATTTCGCAAAATGAAAATTAAATTAGGTTTCCTGGTAAAATTTCGAGTCAAATCCGACACTGATAATTTTCTCTGGCGAAAAATATTTAGGTATGTGACCATGCCGAGCCAAATTATCGGAAGACTAGAACGAAAGAGAAAAACATGGAATTCAATAACTTTTGAAAAAATTGGAATTTCGAAAAGCACCAAGACGATGTTGGAAACCATCCTCCTTTATTATCCCTCAGATAGATTCAGAAAAAACTTATATTACAGTGTTTTCTTTCAGAGATTCTTAAATTTTATTATCCTTAACGAAAATTATTTCATGAATAGATTAATTCTCACTTTTCTGAATTTCAAATTGCGCTTCAATTAAAAATGCTGGATTTTTTTCAGTCCCTCAATAAAAAAAATTACCATCCACTGAAGTAGTGACTTTACAGTCCTTTCGTGAGTTAAATAGTTTTAAAATTCTAATAACTTTCCATTAAAAAACTCTATCTTACTTTAGTCCTCACAAACAGGGGTGGAGCTGCAAATATCATTATTTCCAATTTAGGTTCACATAAATATAATATATTGAGACGAAAATGATCCCATTGATTGGGAAAGCGTCACTGTACACTCGCGAAAATTGGGAATTCGAAGGGTTCATATGTTATCAAATTAATATCTGTCATTATAAAACATTAAGATCTATTTCGTTTCATTGCAGTTAAAAGTCCAGTACTAACGAAATGGGTGTAGGAGGAGAGCAAAAGTATACTTCAATTACAAGTCCAATTCTGGAATTACAATTCTATTACATATTCTGGGATGTTTTTTTTCCCTTTGTAATGGGGCTGCGGATGTGTACTTGCTATTTCAGACCTAATATATTCTCCAAGAGAAATTATTGGGTAGGTGGAATATATAATACTCAATTCATAAAAACGCCAATTTGGTAGGCAATTTCGCCTAGAGTAATTGAAAAACACCAACTCTTGGCGTCTTTTTTTAGAAATAGAATTCGATACCTATTTAGCAGTTTCAAAACTACGAAAAAAAACAAAAGAATGAGTTGGACTCCCCCTCCACACAAATTTTATTCCATTTCAGATTTGTGTTTCGAATTAAAAATGCTACTAGCGGTTTTATTTGAATTATTTAAACTGACCAATCAGGTGCATCTGCGCACTAAGTCCTAAATTTTCCGTGATCTGAGAGTTTCGTCACAATATATGAAGAATAGATATCAATCAGAATTACGCCATATTGCTTTTCGGTTTGGTAATGTAATTACGAAAGATTATTATAACATATTTTAAGTAAATATTTATCACTGTTTAATTGAGAAAAATTAATATAGTGAGCAGAAAATACAAGCAAAGATTTCTTCAAGACAAAGAAAAAGTTTGATATAGCATTTGGTGAATATATTTCGTATTTTTTTTAAAGCATTAATAACAAAGATTTGAGATTATTTGCGCAATGTGCTTCAATTTTCCTGTTAAGTTTGTGTCTTCAAAAATATCAACTAAAGGTAGAATGTTTGCTTCAAGATTCCGACAGATTTCTCTCCGTCTTAACGAAATTTACTTCTTTTCAGGCACATAAATTATTAGAATACTAATATTATTTAATTCAATTTTTAGTTTTTTTTTCTTCGTATTTTATACTAACATATGCTCTTATGAGAAACTCATCTATGTTTAAAATATTAAAATATAATTGTTTAATTAATAAATTAATAGATATCAATCAGGTTTACTTCTTTGTTTTTTTTGCCATGCAAACCTTTAAGTCTATTATAACATGTTTTTAGGATGCTTATATGATAGTTCTTTGTAACGAGCAAAAATATGTTAAGGTTTTTTGACAAAGCAAAAAATCTGTATATCTAGAATTATTGATCGGTTAAAGAGTAGTATGGGGCGTAGTAGCTTAGCGTTAATTTTTTGGCGATCAAAATCGATCGCCAAGCTACTTCATTTAGCGATAGGGGTCCGAAAGCAAGAATTAATTCGTGATCTCACCATAATATTTATATAAAAATCGCCAAATCCAAAGAAAAATCACCAAATCTCGAAAGGGTACATTATACTACTATACTACACTTGAGCCCTTATTTTGCAATAATTTTCTTCTCTTCATTCTGTTACTGTGGGCATCCTCTACAAGTACAATTTTGTTGTTAAACACATATATTTTATCACTTTTTAGAGCTTATTAACTCTCCTTTAAAAGATACATAATTTTTACAATCGCACAAAGTTTATTTTGTTTGGCTGTTGTTATTCTCATAAAAATTCACTGTTTAAACCTTTGATTAAAAGCCTTAGGAGTTCAATATATCTCTCTCACACAGCATGTATTTTTATAAACATATTTTTCATATTCTACCTTCTTTCTAAATACATAAATATACTATGACTGCAGTTGCTTGGTAAATTTTTTTATAAAGCTTTTCTTCAGTTTGACTTTTAACTGATGAATTAAAATTGTTATACAGAATTCCATGATGAATTAGATTCAAATATGAATGCTTAGGAGTATCCAGATAAAATTTGATACTTTGTCTCTCTTGATTTTCACACTACATAAAATGTCCAAATAGCTTGTAAGAAAACAAAGGTTTCAGTTCCGCGTGTTTAAAAGAAAAAGAGTGATATTAGGATGCATATTTTTCAACTAAATCGTAAATAATTTAAAGGATTAGGATAAGCGCCGAATATTGGCAGAGAACACACGAAATTGTAGCGTTAGGCGTTAAATTTTGCTTTTAAAAGAAAACATTTTGCGAATAAGTTGACAAGTATTAGTGCATGATTTCTATTAGTTTGTAATTACCACATAAAAGGTGGTTTCACCGTTATATTACTAAGAAGATAAGAAGTCCTGTATGGGGGGGAAACCTTTGCCTTTCCCCCCTTAGTTTTCTATTTAATTATCGTAACTTTGTGTGTATTGAATGCATCTAATACTCATTCATCGTTAAAAGCTTTACTGTTATTAAATAACTCCTAAAAATACTCATACCTCAGAACTCTACCTATATATAAGAACTTCAAATTTATAAAGTCTAAGAATATTTTGCAAGGACACTTATTTACGAGGTCTGAATTTTTCATGCAGTTTAAAAAACACGATTACCATCAAGAGTGATGCGAACAAACTTGCTCAGTTTTGATTTGGGGGTTTAGTTTTTTTAAACATTTTGAAGTGAAACTTATTTGCTCACTGAGGGAATTTAAAATTTGCCCAGTTTTGCGTAACAGGGAGAAAGCGAACGGAAGTAGTGTTTTTTCCCCGCCATCCCCCCAAATCGTCACAATGGTGAGGAGATAGCGAGCGAGAGGAAAAGAGAGCGGGGTGTAAGCTCCCTGTGACTTGCGTCATATCCGTGAAAAAGTTCGATGATTGCCCGCCTTTGGTCGACGCCCCCCCCCCTTTTCTCACCAGACCAGGGTCGGTTATATGTGTTGCAATGTTTGCGTTACGGTGTAGACAAAATAGCTGTTGCAGCAAAAGCGTGCCTTTTTAAAATATTTCTTTAGATTGCTGGCCACACGGTGATGTTTTCGGCAGCTAATTTGTTTTTTTAATTTTCACTTGCGTTGAATTATTATTGATTCTAATCAGAATGCCTAAATCAAATGCATAAAGAGGAAAAGAGTTTCGCGAAAGAAAAGAAAAATTAGCTGGAAGTCCAGTCGAAAAAGTGATTAAAAAACAGAAAAATAATGCAAATTCATCAAGCGCTACTGCCAAATCTCGATCAGAGTGCATGAGAGAATATCGAGCACGGAAAAAAACATTGCAAAATATTCTCTTAATGCCGAGTTTAATGACTGATGATGGGAATGCTATTGAGACTCATCTAATGCCAGCACTGATTAATACGAACTTTGTGAACCACCCTGTGCAGTCAACAAGTACAGAGCCCTCAACAAACCTAGTGCGTGTTGGAACTGATGCATGTGAATCGATAATAAATTCTATCTTAAGTTACAAAGACTATGATTCACATAAAAATGCTCACAAAGATTTCCAAAAGCAATTTGTTGATAATTCTTTCGGCCACGGGTGTTCGATTTGTGATAGATTATGGTTTAGAGATGATTTGAGAACGGGCCTGTTGCTGAGCATAAAAATATTTTATAAAATATTTTACCTGGAATTAATTTAGAAGACGTTAAAGCGTGCTACAATTGCCGACAAAGTTTAAATAGGAAAAGTATACCATATTTATCAAAATATAATGGTTTTGTATACCCAGATATTCCAGCACATCTTCCTATTTTGGATATGGTATCAGAAAGACTCATTTCTCCACGAATACCTTTCATGCAAATTAGGCGATTGAGACATGTACACGGTCAGTTTGGAATATTAGGGCAAATAATCAATGTTCCAGTATCCGTCAATACAATGGTCAATCGACTGCCACGGAATGTTGATGATGATTACTGTGTCAATGTTCACATCAAACGGAAGAAAATTCACAGAAGTAGTTATCTGATGGGTTTGGTTACTAAAAGAAACATCAAAACATGGTTGCAATATTTAGTAGCTACTCCACTGTACAGAATGTATGATGTTACAATCGATGATAGTTTCTTCAATTTCAAACAGAGTGCGTCTCAAGTTCTTCAAGATGAAATCAGTCAAAATATAACTATTGAAGAGAGTCTTACAGCCCAGCAACTGGCGTTGTTAAGGAATGAAGAGAAATATCTTCGTATTGCTCCTGGAGAAGCGAATGTACCAAGAAGCTTGCTATTTGATGAACAGGCTGAGCTCTCTTTCCCGGCAATTTACTTGGGTCATTTTAGAAACTTCAGGGAAGGAGTTAGAGTTACACCATTCATGATGACCACGAGTGAATTAAGACGTGTTGATCGTCGTGGAGTGACCCCACAGCATTTGCTTTATATGGCAATGAAAATAAGCGATTGAGAGTTTGAGATTCTCTTACGGTTGCCTATGAATTTTGAATTTATTTGAATTTATTAAGTTCCCCAAGCAGTTTAAGATATTTAGATGTATTTCTACACTTAGACCAACGTCGCCAAAGAAGTTTCACTTCTATCGCGTGGCATTCCACACACCATTTTTTTCTTTACTTGCTAAAAACAATAAACGCAACGAGAACTAAATATTTAAAAAAAGACACTGAATTCTACTTTGTGACAGAAGGAAAACAAAAATAATCAGAAATGCCAAGCGTAGGTTTACAGGAACTCACTTTTAGAAGATATGGGTCATTTTCCTTCTAAAATATAAGTCTGAAAATAAAATAGCTTCAGAATACAACGATTTTTAAGTGAAAATGTGTTTTTAATTGAAAGAGATAAAATGTCCCACATCGCTATTCGTAATTAAAAGTAATATGAAACCGAATAACATTGGGGAATGGGCAGAGGAATCTGAAATATATTTTGCTTAGTAATACTATAAATTTAAACCTATTTTATCAAACAAATGTAAAGTTGTGACGGATCTATATGCGTCTAAACTAATTTCTTCTATTTCCCTTTAAATCAAAATATTTATTTCAACCAACTGTCGTGCCCTTGTCCTATCTTGGACTGGGTTCACATTGCCCGGCGCGCCTGGTGTGGAAAGAAACTTCTCATCACCAACAAAAGCCATAACAATAATTATTTATTGTAGACAGACAAATACAATTAACAAGCACAAGCTCAAACTATAAGTCGAAACCCTGGAGTGATTATCTAATCTCTAGATTAATCCTGATACTCAAATCTAACATTCAATTATAACCTTCAAATCTAATATTCCCTACTAAGTAATCTCAGCTATCAGAATTGACAAAGGAGACGAACCCTTACTAACGTCAGGTTGGAACTAAATCTAATCTCTTTGATAACTTCAATGATTAACATTATCAATTACTATCTAATACGAGCTAAGCTCGCTGAAGAGATCCGTAGACGATACTTACATTTAATTTGGCAATTCCTTCTCCTTCTCTTTCTTACTAAATATAGACTTTATATAGTCGAACTCATTAGCATATCACTATCTCGTGTTTTTCCCGAGGAGGCTGTGAAATAGAATAATTGCTGGCCCCAAAGTTACCCAAGAGGTTTAATAAAAAATTGACGCGGATAGACCCGTCACAGCCCCCCTCAAGAAAAAAAAACGGGATTTATAAAAGGGTCTCAATGGCCCGATATAAATTACGTTGAAATTTTTAAGTCTTAACTTATCTAGACATCTTACATTTTAGTTTAGCAATAACTTTTATAGAACAATACGCTAAAGAAACACTCAAAACTACGAGCTCAAAATTTAATCACTCCCAGGTTTTAAATTTTACATTCATTATATAAGGTGTACCCCATTTGGGCGAGGACCAAGGAAAAACCTCCCACTGGAGGGAAAAACCCGGCCGTACACAACCCGAAAACTTAGATATTGTAATGACACATCCTGGGTTGTATAATTTTTATCTTCAACATAAATCTTCAAAACATCAGGGTCAGCCACCCTGAAATAAGAACTGGATCAGTGGACGTACAAAAAATTTTTTGAACACTTTATACACACAACATTGAATCCCACACATATTTAAATTGTCAAATACTTTACAAATTTTATCTGGTTTCTACAAATAAAACTTCCATTCCAATCGCGTAGCGCTGTTAGTGTTATGGTTAATTTCCTCTCTCTACGCCGCGAGTCCCAAAAACCAGATATATACTAATATACACTTCAATATGTTTATATATACACAATTATATACAATTTTCAAAATATTCAATATAAACAAACAATACAATGAATTCTCGCACATTTAGCCAAGCCTTTAAGGTAAACAAATGTAAACATACATATGTTTTCCACAATTTAGAATATATTTAAATATACAAAAGGTCATTTCACTCAACGCAGTGAGACTTTTGCATTAGACAACATTATTAACGAAACGAGACTTGCTTGTCTTAAAAATTCAACCAACTGCCTGTCAGTAAAAATATAAATGAAACAATACAACCTGGCTAATATCTTGCTCCTCTTCTTTCTTTAATGTCTCCTATCTGCACCTCCAATGACGTGGGCCTTCTGCTGGGTTGACTCCCTCTTTGCTCCTGGCAGTCTGGTCTATAGTCTCGGTGACTCCTCAAATTGTAGTTGTGACCTCGTCCTTCTTGATCTCTTCTAGATGGGGTGAATCTTTCATGGCCTGCCAATGATCCTATTGTGATCTTGATCTGGCTTTCGCATAGATTTCTCCGCCGTCTTTGGAACTACTGAGGTTGGACCTTTTCTGTTGGCGATCCCTTTCTGGAACTAGTCTACTGTAGCGATCTTCGACTGTATTTCTTTTCCTTGTGAGCACATTCGTCGAGATGGAGGATGGGAGCCTTCGTTTGTAGACTTCTCTTTGGATATTTGCTCTTCTACTCCTCAGCACCTCTGGAACTGACTCCTGTTTTCTCTTAAATCTTCAGGAGTGCTGAGTTTTCACTAATTTTTGCTGTCTCGTCTGAGATGGCGAGTCAGTTAATGCCCTCTTGTACCGACCCTTAGTCAGCTCGTGTCCGCTCCCCCTTGTCTCTCTATGCTTACTTTTATTTCCTACTCTACCGTTTTCCTGTTTTCCACCAAACTCATTATTCTTAGAACTTTGTGACCTATCTAACCCATATCAACCATCCTCAAAACTACTCGTTTGATACTCGGATCCTCTACTAATTGAACAATCTACTTCCACTAAACTTTCATCGCTTTTTCTCTGATGGTAAATTCAAACCTGATCTATATTGACTGTAGTTCTTCTACCTGCCGTCCAAATTACAACATTATTGTTTTTAACACTCACAACTCTAAAAGGACCTCAAACTTAGGGCAGAACTTCGCAACCACCTTTTTACTGGCTGAACTAATAGTAGTGAGTTTCGACCAAAACTAAATCATCCACCCTAATGTTAATTTCGCGTCTCCTTTTATTGTAATTTTTCGCCCACTTTTCTTGCTTTTTCATTGTAGCTTCCTCAAACCTTCCGCCTAGCTTCCTCAAACGCCTTTTTAATATTCCCAACCACAAATTCTGTACCATCTGTGACCATCACAAGTTTTTGAAACGGGGTAATAATTTTTCTGACAAAAATAATTCTGCTGGGGTCTTTCCCGTGGTTTCATGGACTGCCGTTCTTAATGCGTATGCGAATTCATTTAGAAACCTATCCCAGGATTCATGATTATAATTTACAAAAGAAGCAATCATTTGTAGTAAATCGCGATTAACACGTTCCGTTCGATTTGATTGAGGTCGATACACTACTGTTTTGACATGCTTTATATCTAATCTCTCGCTTAAATGTTCAAAAACTTCGGATAGAAATTGGGGGCCATTATCGCTGATCAATTTGACTGGAGCTCCATGTCGCGAAATATAATTTTCGATCAGGGCATTGGCGATTATTTTGCGGACGCCTTTCTGAGGAGTATTATTTCTAACCACTTCGTAAAATGATCCGTTATTACACAAATATATCGATATCTTTGGGGTTTCGATGCTGGGTAGGGTCCTAATAAATCTAATGAAACTATTTCTTTCGGATAATTAGTTACAATCGGTATTAAATGACCGGCCGGTAACGCGTTCTTATAGTTAAATTTTTGGCACATCTCGCATGTCAAAACATAATTGTGTATCTCCTTACGCATGTATGGAAAATAACATGCATCCTTCACGCGTAAATATGTTTTCTGTATTCCAAGATGTCCAGCCATAGGCTTATCATGAAAAATTCGTGCATTATCGCACCTCGCATCGATTTTGGAATATATACTCTCATTTCTCCGAGAGAGGATGCGAACTTCGCATAAAATAACAATCCTTCGATAAGTTTAAAATCCTGGGACCAGTTCCCACAGACCCCCGCATTTACTGAACTGTCATCGGGGTTTTGTAAGTAGCGATAAATATGACCCAGCTCGGAGTCCTGCTTTTGTTCAGCTATCAATTGTTCCCTTGACAAAAGTACCAAATCTCTAATTACTGCACAAGTTATATTGCTATCCTCGAAATTTTCCACAGGGTTCCACGACAACAAATCTGCCAAAACATTTTGAATACCTGGTCTATGCTCCCATTCAACGTTAAATTCGGCTAGCTTGAGTGACCATCGTATCATACGACTTGATAAATTTTTACCATTAGTGAGTTTCGTTAATGCTGCATGGTCTGTAATTACTTTTACATTTAACGATCCAAAGTAGGTGCGAAACTTGTTTAAAGCCCAAATCACCGCTAAACATTCACGCTCGGTTACTGTGTAATTGCGCTCCGCCTTATTAAGTGTGCGCGATGCATATGCTATGGGTCTCTGACTTTGCGTAAGCACCGCTCCAATCCCAATAGAACTCGCATCTGTAAAAAGCTCAAATTGTACATTAAAATCTGGTAATTTTAGCACAGGTGCTTCCGTAATTGCACGTTTGATCGATTCAAAAGCAGCTTGCGCCTCTTCCGACCAATTAAATTTCCTACCCTTCTTTTTTAAGTCATACAGTGGCTCGCAGAGATCTGCGTACCCCTTAACAAATTTTTGATACCATTGGGCCATTCCGAGAAATTTTGATATTTCTCTCAAATTTTTTGGTGCTTTCATTTCGAGTATTGCCTTAACTTTAGATTCATCCATGGCTATCCCATCTTTACTAATCACGAGGCCTAAGTATTTTAGTTTCTCACATATAAACTTACACTTATCTTTGTTCAACGTCAACCCCACTTCTTGTAATAACCTAAATACTTCCCTTAAATCTTCTAAGTGATGTGTAAATGAGGGAGACGCGATAATAACGTCGTCCATATAGACTAAGACACACTTCCCTAACAGCGGTTTCAAAATGATATCAATGGCCTTCTGAAAATTTTGCGCTGCCCCCGATAGGCCGAATGGCTTGCGCTTATATGCATAAGTGCCGTTTTTCATCACAAAAGCCGTTTTGGCTACATCCCTGGGGTGTACTGCTAATTGAAAATAGCCAGAGCGCAGATCCAAGGTACTCATTATTTTCGTGTGAGGAATATTGGTAATTAAATCCTCTATGAGTGGCAAAGGATATCTCGGGTACTTAGTTACCGCATTAAGTTTGTGATAATCCACCGCAAATCTGTAAGCCTCGGGATTGTTCTGGGGTAATCCGTTCTTTTTACGACACAAAACTACAGGAGATGCGTACGCCGATTGAATTTCTACGGTGGTGCCTTCTCGTAACATCTTATGTATATGATAGTCAATGATACCTTGTTTAACCCTGTCATATCTATATGGTCTGGAGACAACTGGAAGGTAATCCTCCGTATCGATTTCATGATATAATACATGAGTAAGACCAGGTTTGTCTGAGAATAGACTTTTAAAACTATTAAATAACGATTTTAAATCCATTTGTTGACTTTGATTTAGTTGTGAACTCGAAAGATCAATTTCTACATTCTCCTCAACAACTTTTAATTCTTCGATTTGCGAATCCGGAATCGCTAAAGACTTTTCCTCGAAATTCATAGTAATCTTTGCGTTTGTTATAAAATCGACGCCTAAAATGCATGGATATTCGAGATCTGCCAGTATGTGAAAATCCCATTTTTTTGTGAATTCTCTGATTCGAATTTCTAATTCTATTGTTCCTACATTATTGCAACAGGCGCCCTGAGCCGTTATAACTTTTGCATTTGATTTTTTTATTGGCTTATGAGAAAAATATGCACTATACGTTTCTTCAGAGATAAACGACTTCTCGGCTCCAGTATCCCATAATGCCTTAGTGAAGATATCGTTCACTAAAATTGGCACATACGGGAGTTCTACAGGGGACATCCTTAAAGCAGAAACCCTTATAGGAAGTTTCTCATCAACATGCGATCGATCTTGATTTCGAACGCTTAAAAAGTTAAAATTTTTATGACTACCCATATTCCATCGATTATTCGACCCCCGTTCAAAATTATCACTCGGACCCCTATTTCTATATTGATCTCTTCTATCACGACTTTCGAATCCGCGATCATTCCTATCAATACGGTTCCTGTTCTCGAACCCTTGATTACCATAGTTCCCCTGAGGTCTCGTCCCATAGGAAGTTCTATAATCCTGCCTCTTATCATTTTGACGTTCGACTACCAAAGTATCTCTCCAATTTCTATTAGTACGACCCTCGTTAGACCTCTTACTCACATCACAAACGCGTCTTTCACTATTATTATTGCTCGAACCTGGATTGTCTCTCCTCAAATATCTGTCCTCATACTTGGATATCATCTGAAGCAACTGCATTTGAGTAGTTGGATTTCTAATCTCAATATATTCCATTAATTGCGGTTCCAAACGGGCAACAATATGCTCGATCAAACTTTCTTCCGACATATTTAATCCCAATTTTTTATGTATTTTGAGAATCTCGTATATAAAGTCCACCGGAGCCTCACCGCGACCCTGATACGACGAATAGAACTTGACTTGCAATTCAGTCTTATTCCTAACCGCTATGAAATTTGCCGTCAAAGCCTCTTTCAATTGCGCGAAATCCGTAGCAGTCCCTTTCACTATCGAAGAACCGAATATTTCGTACCAGTCCAAGGCCCGAACTCGGAGACGCCCTTTAAGATAATAACATGCCAAATTATTAGGTATCTCGTAAAACTTAACATTACTGTCAATATATTCCAAAAATTCCTCTATATTTTCCACACCAGAAAAAAAATTATCAGGCAGGAGCCTAAAATTGGAACCGACTCCCATCTCGGGGTTAAGGGAGAAATGTCCAGAGGACTAACTCGTTGGGTGCCATTGTCGTGCCCCTGTCTTATCTTGGACTGGGTTCACATTGCCCGGCGCGTCTCTAGGTGTGGAAGGAAACATATTATCACCAACGAAAGCCATAATTACAAATATTTATTAATAACACACAAATAACAACTACAAGTTCAAAATACAAGTAGAAATCCTGGAGTGATTATCTAAACTCTATATTAATCCTGATACTCAAATCTAACATTCAATTCTAACCTTCAAATCTAATATTCCCTACTAAGTAATCTCAGCTATCAGAATTGACAAAGGAGACGAACCCTTACTAACGTCAGGTCGGAACTAAATCTAATCTCTTTGATTACTTCAATGATTAACATTATCAATTACTATCTAATACGCGCTAAGCTCGCTGAAGAGATCCGTAGACGATACTTACATTTAATTTGGCAATTCCTTCTCCTTCTCTTTCTTACTAAATCTAGACTTTATATAGTCGGACTCATTAGCATATCACTATCTCGTGTTTTTCCCGAGGAGGCTGTGAAATAGAATAATTGCTGGCCCCAAAGTTACCCAAGAGGATTAATGGAAGATTGACGTGGATAGACCCGTCATAAAGTTATCTCTTAAATTTTTCTTGGGATAGAGTAGCTCTGGAGTGGTGTATAAAATAAGAACCGCCATTCTATTTTTAAGGAATTATTACCTTTTTCAACTAGTTATTTGTTGGAAATTATTTCAGAAATATAAAAAACTTTAACAAAAAGTTGATAGTACCCGTGGAGAGAAGATTTTTAACATCTATTAAGATATAAGTAGGATGTCATTTTTTTCTCGCAATTTACAACATAAACCTGTATACAAAATTGAGGGAAGGGAGGGACCCAAAAATATTAAGATTCTTTCTCTTTCTAGTTATTCAATATATTTTCCAAGGAAATATTCCTTTTACGTACGTCCATGTAGTCCAATACTTTGGGGAATAATGACTGTTACCCATTGCATTTAATATCCTTATAGGATATTCCAAAGAATATATATGATTGGAAAGATATTAGAAAAGATTTGGAAAAAAGGTGGCCGTGGATGAATTTGAGAGATTCATGTTCAGTTTTTTAAAAAAAACGAGACAGTATTTGTTGGCTGGGTAAAGTACGTTAGTTTTCGAGTTATTGTTGTAGAGTACACTGAGGAGGAATAGATAAAAGCATTGAGTGAACTTTGGAATTCAGTGAAAAATTACCGACTGAAATACAGCCTCTAATATTGTCAAATATATAAGAATAAAAACCATGAATACACCTCTGAATTTTTTAAAATAATTTTCTAAATTTGGTAAATTTTCCCAACTTACATCATGACATTTATTAAAATATTTTGTTACTGTCACAATTTTTAAGAAAATATATTACGAAGTTTTCTATTATAACAACTTAATTTTCGGAACTAATTTAATATTGTGGGGCTACCCGCCAAGCAGCGCTTGTTTTCGCTGGAATGGAATCCAAGATGGCGGTCTAGTGGTAACAAATCGTCAGGAAAATAATTTTATATTTTGAAATACATTGAAATATATTTCAGATGAAGAATATAGGAATAGGTTGAGAATAAGCAACCTAATCAGTAATGAATATCAATATAATATATAAAAATTATATTTACTACTGTGACGTCTTCACAATGGAGAAATCGCTCCTATTCATTTTGTGGTCCACAGCTGGGGAACACGTGACTTTGGCGGCATTGTACCTTATCGGACAGCTGGACTGTCGGCAACGGTGTGACTGGCAAACACTATGGGCTGGGTATCACAGCATTATTTTTCATTCATGGGCAGTGATTGTCCGTCTTGAAAGGCTGGCGCCTCCGCAGACGGCGGCGGGTGGCATCAATGGAGGAAAAAGGCTACGAGATGTTTCAAGTGCCAGATGTCAGCCAAGCCCTTGTCACCGGTGACCTTTGAAAGGGACCTGAACTTTTGTTATCTCTGCACGAATGGAGGACGTGCAAGACCGAGGTGCCGGGTGCAAAACCTTGAGGCCGGCCAATGGGGGTTGGTGAGGGGCGTGGAGTAGACCCGCCCCTACAGTTTAAAATGGTCGACCCAGAAGAAAAGAAGGGCTCCGGATAGACTCCCACGAGAGATTCCCGAAAGAGAATTCTGCGGACGAAGGAAGAAGTGCGATGGCTCCCGATCGACTCCTACGATAGACCTCCGAGACAGAATCGACGTATCTAGGAAGAATGCGCGAGGCGAAAGCCTCCCGATCTAATCCCGACGATAGACTCCCAAGACAGAACCCGATGGACTAGCTTGAAGGATTCCTGAGGCAGTATCCGACGAACGAGCAAAGAAGACACGAGGAGTGAACACCCATGCAGACACCAATGTTAACTAGAACTAGCTGGCTAAATAGATTTAACACCTGTATAACTGATTTCTTTTTCTCTTTCCAGTGATCTTCTGAATGTTGTACCTCAAATAAACAGTTGATTAGATCACCGTAAAAAATATTTTTTAATAATTAGCTTAGCGTCCACCTGCAATCGAGTCCACGACGTCACACTAATAATAATATTATGCAGTATATAACAATAATCTTATAATATAATTTAATAGTAATCATTATATATAATATTCATATAATATGATTAATAATTATTATTATATATAATAATACTCAATATAATATAATAGTAATTAGAAAAAAGAATAATAATCACATTGTAATATATATATATATATCTTACACTATTAAAATTCGAAGGTAAACAAACGTATCTATCTATCTATCTATCTATATATCTATCTATCTATCTATGTGCGTCTATCTTCTCACGAACAGCACAACGCAGAAAGTCGCGGAAGGTACCAAAAGATCGGGAATTTTCCGGGGAAGCCGTATTGCCTATTTATATTCCGATATTGTAATTAGTTAAAAAGATATTAATTAAAAACCTTAAAACGCCGAATTGTTTTACTCCTGCCGGTTGTTTACTTGGCGGTACTTCCCTTCCGTTTCGGCCGAGCGGTAATCTTACGCTTTCCACCATATTAAAATTGTCATCTAATTTTCGGTGTCGAAATGAGACAAAAAATAATTACAGAATCGGAAAGATCATTTATTTCGCCACGACACGGTATAATTTTTTTTGTGAAATAACAATAGTTTCCATTTTTTTCGAATTTTTTAAAATAGTGTTAAAACAGATGCGTTTTTATGAAAATTATTTCTAAATCGTTGGGTATGAATTACTTTTCGTGTTATTAAATCGATATTCTACACTAATTAACTTCAAGCCTTTCTCTTTTAGACCCATTCATTTAAAAAATAAAATTCCCAAAACTTTTTTTTTAAAGAATTTTTAAAAAGTAGTCTTAATTTTACCTTCACATTGAATAACTTCGTCATTTATGAAGATAATCGCACAAAATCTTTTTTCCGTGTGTACAGTAATATTATCTGTAACATATACGAAGATTGAAAAAATTGCTTCAAAACTACGGATTTAAAAAAAAAATGTGATTTTCGTAAACTTATGTTTTTCTGAGAAATAAATTAAAAAGTAGTAATTTGTACATTTTTTATTTCAAAGTACGTTATTTTTGCAAATAGTTGGTGATGTTTGAGAGCATTAACGTAAAAATTATGCCCTTAAAATGAAGGTAATGATTTTTAAAATAATTTAAAATATGCGATTTTACATTTAGCCAAACATTGGCGTCGAAAATTAGCTTTGCGCCAAAGACATTTGACATGTTTCGCGTTCGACCGCATCTAACTCAAGGGTTACACTAAAAAATATCTGCCTTAAACAGGGGGAAATCAGTAACTTTGGCAAGTAAAAAAAAAATGCGATTGAAAAAAAATTTTTCTCGTCATCCAACGTTTTCGACCATCTTAAAATTGTCATCGAATTATCCGTGTTGAAATCAGACAAAAAATAATTACAGAATCGGAAAGATCATTTATTTCGCCACGACACGGTATAATTTTTTTTGTAAAATAACGATATTTTCTATTTTTTCCGAATTTTTTAAAATAGTGTTAAAACTGATGCGTTTTTATGAAAATTATTTCTAAATAGTTGGGTATGAATTACTTTTCGTGTTATTAAATCGATATTCTACACTAATTAACTTCAAGCCTTTCTCTTTTAGATCCATTCATTTAAAAAATAAAAATCCCAAAACTTTTTTTTTATAGAATTTTTAAAAAGTAGTCCCAATTTTTACTTCATGCGGAGTGATATCGTGTAGCTCGGAGTTAGAATCAACGGATTACGATTTTTTCATTTCTGCTAATTTTTCCCACGTAAATTAATTGTACTGATAAATACTTATTTTAACATGTGATCCTCTGTTATTTTTATGTACTTTTCATTTTTGTTTAAATATACCATCCTTTAAGCAGCATATCCAAGATCACTCGATTAAATTTCTTGATTCACTCTATAGTCCTGATAATATTAATATGCAAAACCTTGAAAATTATACAGCCAATATTAAGAGGAAGCCACCCAGGAGAATTCTCCTGGACTCGTACAATCCTCCAAAACTTAAATTTCTCTCTTTATTTGCTAAATTCAATTCTCTTAACTATTTTGGATCCACTTTTATTTATTGCATTCATTGTTAACTGTCTTGTGGCGGAGTGCTAAGACCTCCCGCTACACTCAAGACTAACTGCAGCACTGCCGTGCGCGGTCAATGCGAAGGAGGATGTCCACCTCACAGAAACCCGCCGGTCGTTTTTTTCATACTTGTCTTAAATTTTTTTCTCCTACTGGACATTGCGTCATCACACATCATTACACACAAAAGGAAATATTCTGAAATATATTTTAATTCTCTCTTCTTCAATGATTGAATTCACTTGCTGGATCCCCACTGATCTGAAATTTACTTCATTTTCAGTGCTGCCATTATGTAAGCAAATGGTATGTCACAATTAATTGCTAAATGTGCAATTTTAATCAATTTTATTAGAAAATAATTAATAAGTTAGTTTTTTATAATATACTTTTTTTCGCAGATACGTGTTTAAATAAGTTTAACCAGAGTGGAATGAAAAACTATAAAATTAAAATTAAAAAAATTAAATATTTTTATCAAATAGTATTATTTTCTTTTTGAATGTTTTTTTCAGTGAAATTTTTTAAAAATTAAAATGCATTCAATGCATTTCTGATATTCATTTAAAATATTTATCAGTATTGAAATTTTTGTTCTCTTTCATAAAACTTATAGTTTACTTTAAAATAATGCGTAATTGCATGAAACTTTTTTTCCCCGTGTCGAATATTTCAAAAAATTCTCACAATTTTACTTCAAGAATTAAAATAGTAGTGAAATTTTGTAATTTGAAAAATTTATACTTTCTGTTCTTTTTTCAGCATACAACTATTTTTAAAAATGCTACAGTTTCGTTTCCGGGAAAAAACTATCTTTCTTTAAAGAATTTTATAGAAAAAAAACAACTTTTTTTTTTTACAAAACAATGCTGTTTTGCATATTTTATGATTTTTTCTCATATGAATCAATATCGTTGCGTTTATATAAAAATGATTTTTAAAATTTTCAGAATCAGTGATTTAAAAAATAAAAAGCCAAAAACTTTTTTGAACGAATTGTAATAAAACACTCAAAATACTTAAATCAATCATTTAATAATTTCTTCATTGAAAAAAAAAATGCATGAAATTTTTTAACGTGTGTCGATTTCGCTTAAAAATTACGAATTTTAAAGATTTTTTTTGTGATTTTCGTAAAATAAAGTTTTTGCGAGAAATAATATAAGCATTATTTCTGTAACCTTTTTTTCTTCAAAAATTATTGTTGTTTCCAATCAATATGTGAAAACTTGGAATTTTCAATTAAAAATTGAGCCCTCAAAAATAATGAAAACTTTAAAAACATT
>BMAO01003173.1:0-24313 GCA_019973975.1 Trichonephila clavata | reverse complement strand
ATTACCCTAATCATTTCCATATTTATAACATTTACTTTGATATCAACCATTAATATTGCCTAATCCTAACTTAAAACTGTTTAATGAAGTTTTTATGATATATTGAGAGAGAGAGAATATATCTTAGTATATAATATGCTCTCTTTATTTTAAAGTATTTGCGCATATATTTAGTATTAAAAATGAAGTTCTTTCAAATTGAACAAATGCATAGGAAGTTTTAAGAACATTTTCCTTACAGTTACAACCTGCAAGTTCAATGTGGAGTTTTAAATTATTATCAAAGAAGTAATAAAGAAAGTTCACACTCAATTTGATTGAAAACCGGTTATCGACGACAACTTTTGACATTGTTTTGACGATTACATTGCTACAACAATAGTGACAAAGCTAAGATGGTCGAAAACCGGTAATTAATAAATTAATATTTGAAAAAACTGTATTAACTTCAAGTATCATCCACGATTAGTTTTTGTATGGATGAATATAAGGTATTTTATCAAGGATTGAAAATTTTAACACACACACGCATATATATATAGGGAAAGAGTGAGCTAATAGCTTGAATGGAAAAAATGGATAATTTTAGTTCGATTTTGTGAGACTAAACATGTTTTTAATATAATGTATTTTTTAATTTTATTACTTTACTGGAACATTTTTAGGATATTTGATTTTTTGTTAAAATGTCTGACAGAAAAAAAGTTCTAAAACTTAAAAAGAATGTGTTTTCATTCTTGTCTTAATTGGGTAATTTGTATTGGGTATGAAGGTGAAGTTCTTTCATTTTTGAACACGTGCACTTTTATGCATTGTCGATCCTGAGCAAGAATTCTGATTCGGCTGAATCTGATTTAAACAGTTATTTTACGTTAGCTATCGGAAGAAATTTTTGTGAAACTTTGTTAGTTCAAGTGCTCCCCAAGTGTTTATGACCAGTATATATATATATATATATATATATATATATATACATGTAATGACTCCTTCTAACCCTCTTTAAATAATTTTTCTGATTCTTTGGTACGAGACTGTGATAATCTTAATCATTATCTAAATGCTGGCTTTCATTTGCAATCAATCACGACTAATGTTAGAAAAGAGTCGTACGACCTTCACCACCAGTACTAAAGCTCAGAGCACTCGGGGCTCTCTCTCTTTGTGCTTTGTCAGCTCGCCAATCGTCTCTGTGGCTTTCGCTTATATGTTATTGTGTTTGTGTTCATGCATATTCGTTAATTATTCCAACTGAGCTTGAATAACATATATTTGTGAACCTGAATAAAGGTTAAAAACCAAAAAGATGTAGTTATCTGTATCCAGAAATTCCATCGATATAAACAATATCAACAAGAAATCGGCCTTGACTACGATGTAATATATATATATATATATATATATATATATATATATATATATATTATGTCGTAGTGAAGACCGATTTCTTGTTGATATTGTTGGTTTGTGCTAGCAATAGTTTTGGCTAATTTATATTACACTTTTATCAAAATAATTATATTATTAATAATGATTATTAATATTTAGATATATAGCTGACCTAATTTAATTTCCCTAAAAATAATAATTTTAACCCCAATATTAATTTTTATCAGTATTATTTAAAGCTAATTAAAATTAACAGTAATTCAGGTAAAACTAACGGCATGGATGTATCATTGTGTATTAAGGACTATAAATTGCATAGCAATATTTATGAAAAAAGAGATGATTTTAGTTTTAAACATTCTTAATGTGCCTCACTGGAATTCCAAGATTCTATATCAATTTATACAAATATTATTTTCAATTATATTTGTCGTAATAACGAATTAGTTAGTGATAAATTTAATATATATATTTAAATCTTAATAACTTTATTAAACATTGTATGGAACACGGATACCCTCCTAAATTTCTAAAAAAAGTTACCAAACAGTTAAATAAAAAAAGTTATTAGTTGTACAGTTTATAGATAGATGGCGCCTCTAGCTAAGTAATTTAACAATGTTATATTTTCTTAAAAATTAATTGTATATGTCTGGGTGGTATTTATTTTCTATACATTTTAAAATTAATATAGAGTTTTAAATGTGTATATATAGTATTAATGCTATTTTATCAAAACTTAATAATTTTATGCGATACTGTTATTGTCCATAGCCGGGAAATATGTGTTGCTCACGTGGTAAGTCTTAATCTATTAGTTTAACTTGTCGTAGTCTCTCACTACCCTGTGGTTATTAATTCCCCTTTGCACATTATCTAAATTTGGATATGTCGGATTCATAATTAATGACTACGCAAATAATAAATCACTTATTTATTATTCCTTATGATAGAAATACACAAATATTAATCAAACTTTAAGAACAACAAATTATAGTGGAGTGAGATCAAAATTTAATTATGAACGACGGACACTAACTGATACCACGGGGAATAACGCATACAATCAAACTACGCATTTAAATCTAATCTATAAAAATCACAACCTGATATCTCTTTAAGAAGGAATCTTGAATACTTGTAGAATCTATGAAGTGGCTTCAATCCTGGATATCTTCAGTTACGTCCGAACCGAATTAATGAATCTTTTTCAATAATCTTTCTTCCGCTAACAAACTTCACTTAGTTAAACTAATCTCCTAGAATCACCTTCTTAATCAATCACGTAGTTTACTCCTCTATCAAAACACGTAGTCATCCTCATCTCTTCATTTCATTTCTCCCTTTTATATCTCTTTCGAACTCGCTAAACCCGAAACTATCTTATTTGCATAAGTCACACTTTCAGCTCTCAGCGGGGATTGGTAAAATCAAATACAATTTAAAAGATTATGAGAGAAGGTTAGTGAAACGCGTAAGCACCCGTCACAAACTCTGATTTTAAATATTTTAGTAATTATATTACAGGCTATAATATTATCGTTTTACATTAATAGATTATGGTTTTATTTCTAATAATAGTTAAACTTCACTAGAAATTTCTTGCTTTCCATATGACCCAGAGTATTGGCAAATCCAGGTGAACGTTGGCTAGCCGAAAAACATTGTTTCAACCTCCATTCTTGGTTCCTAAGGCTAGGAGTTTGCTCTAGTATTTCTGTATCTAAATCTATTCTATCATAACTATAGTTATCTTTGGTATATCACTATTGTTTGTATATTTTTTGTAATATATATATATATATGTGTTATAAATGGACTAAAGGATATAATTTTATGTAGTGGCAATAGTATTATTCGATTAATTTTTGATTAACTGTATATTAATTGTGTAATACTTTTTATTATTCAGACATGTTTAAAAATTAATTCTCAAAATTTGTTAGTTATTCCTCTGAAAATCTTCATACAAAGTTCCTTCCTAAGCAAATGAAACTTCGAAAAGTAAATTAATTTCAGTTGACATTTTCAATCCTCCGTATGATTATATCAAAAGAAATTTCACAGATATCGTTAATATTTAATGTTTACTAATGCTAGTTATAAATCAAATGTTTTAAAGAATATTTCTTTTAATAATTTAAAAATATTTTGCATATTTGGTGCTTTTGAATTCTCAAATTTTTATAATATGTACAATGAAAAATGGGTCAAAATGAAATCTAAGGAAATGATCAACCTAACAGCAGTTATTACAGTTTATACTTTGCAAAGAAGGTTTTCATTAAATAAAATTCAAAAGTTCAATAACAGACAAATTCATTACACATTTTGGAAAGAAATAAAATACAGTATTGTGTGGTGTGTGTGTGTGTGTGTGTGTGTGTGTGTTGTGTGTGGTGGCTTTTCAATTTAAAAAAAAATGAAGTGTTTCTTCAACGTAAAGTAACTTTCCGTTTCGATGTTTTTAAAACAAATATTTGTTGAAATGTAAAAAGTGGGACAAACAGCGTTTTTGAACTAGACATCCATTACCTTTTATCGAAAAAGACACAGGCAATTTACAAACACAAAAAAAAACCCGTAAAATATCGTATGCTTTCGTTTTTACAAATCCAAATCAATCAAGTGAATGAAACATTTTGAACAAAAGAATGTAAAAAAGCAGAAGTTAAGCTTGAATCTTAAATGAACAAAACAACTACAATTGAGTGATTTTGATCACGAAAGAAAGGTCGGGTGAAAGAAGTGATACTTTATATAAGATAGTCCATGAAATCTTTTTAAAACTAATTTAAAAAAAAATATTATATTGAAAAAAAAATTATTTTGAAATTTAAGTATATTAACAGAAATAACTAATTTAACAAATACGCATTGATATTGCGACACGCTGCTCTCCCTAAAGAATATGTTGCTCATGCTGTGTAGATAAGTTCTCATGATAAGGAACTCCTGGTCCAGGATATCAGTGTGTTTTGGAAAGTTTGAATATTGGGATATCTTTTCAGATGTGCCCCCCCCTTCTTAACTAAGATTCTTAACAATATACTTCACGAATATCTCACACGTCGCTTCGTTAGGATATATTAATAGATTTTAAAATCAAATCAAATGTTGTTCAAGAAATAGTCATCAAGTATCAAAAATTTATAGATAACAATGCTAAGAGGCAATTATTTTGAAAATAACACAAGACGAATTTTTAAAAGAATTCTAGAAACCATGGTTTTGTATTTCAGTGCCAGATTTTCATCGTGCAGTTAATTTTAAATTATTTATTTTATACTGCTGTTTTTGAAAAAAGTGGTCATTTCGTAATTTAAAAGAAAATGTTTTGGTCATGCCTACGGTCATACGCCCTATAACAAAAAAGCGACTCTCCAACATTGAGTTGTCCCACAGTGATAAAATTTGCTGAGTAAAAAGATTATGTACAGGATAGAAAATGATTAAAATGTCAGAAATATCGAATAATATTCTTCAGAGCTTCATAGTTACAAAGTAACGAGCTCACTAATGTGTTGATTTCCCTCTAGCCTGGATGCAAGCTTCCACATGACGTGGCATAGAGTAATAAAGCACCCTGATAGTCTCTTGTGGTATTTCTTGCCAAATTTTCTGTAATTATCGGGCCTGGTCAGCAACATTCCCTGGTAGATATAGTCACCTTCCCATCATATCCCAGACATGCTTGATTAGAGATAGATGTGGTGATCTGGCTTGCCAAAGAAGTGCTTGACAAGCTATAAGACGGATCTTAGCAACACTTGCCACATGTGGGCCTGCATTATCTTGCTGAAAAATAAGATCATGGTACTGCAAAAGAAACAGTAGCAAAACAGTTCTCAGAGTGTCGTCGACGTACCGCTATGCTGTAAGTGTGACTCTAGTGACAACCAAAGAGATCCGGATGTCAAAAGAAATAGCACCCGAGAATATAACTCCTGCCTGAAGGACTATGTGGCGAGCAATAATGAAAGCGAGATCGGTATGCTGCCCTTGGTGTCTCCAGCCACGTCTTCGATGATCGGCAGGACACGGTTGGAAGCGGGATTCCTCTCTAAACACTATACGTCCCTAGTCGGTATGTATTTAAACTGATAAGCCAAGCACAACTCTTATCTGTATTGACACTGTGCAGGCGTGAGTGACAGGTGGCCTGGTTGTTAGTACGAGAGTAAATTTCACTCGATCAGCCATCTGTGAATGGTCATGTTGGACACTCGTGTGCGAGCGCATGTTTGATGGTTGATAACGATGAATAAGGCGCTGTGACAGCTGATCTGACAATCAATCTGTCTCCCCGATCTGCTCTGTGGGCCTCTATCATATTGATGCTGAAATCTTCCATTGTGTTCATTCATTCTTGCCAGCATCTTGTAATGACCGCATGGCTTCGAATTATTTGATTGATACGATTTTCCCAACGCGCCATTTTCAATCCAATGATACGTTCTCTTCCAAACTCTCACAGTTGCTCGTAATGAGCTCGAATCTTGCGGCGAGACATTTTTTTCAGTTTTTGAAAGGTATCCGAAATCGCAATGCAACAGAAATGTTGACCAACCATCAGATTTTTTTTTATAAATAATGTATTTTTAAAATTTTAATCACATATGTAGCATATTATGGACTGAGATTTTGAGAACTCAAAACTTGATATTTTGCTACTAAAATTGATTTCTTTAATGAAATCAGATAAGCTTTTTTTAAGTAATAATGATTCCATTGAGATATTATGTATAATTTTAAAATAATATATCAAAACAAAGATGCAAGTTGATAGTGGTTATCCGTCTGAATGCATACTCAATTTTTTCTAGTTTCTTGATAATTTGATATATATATATATATATATAATTTACCTAATATTTACATAGTAGTTTATAATTTAATTATATGAAAGCTATATTATTTTATAGTTTTTTTATGTGAGTTTAGTTTCTTAGGGTTTAAGTATGAAAGTTCATAGATTATTTAAAAATAAATCTGAAGAATATACACTATGCAAATGACTTCCAAAAGGCATTTTCAATAAAATTCAATTGATATTATAACAACATACGTTATTAAATACCATGTTGAATAAATTGTATATTTATCGAATACATAGAAACAACTCACAGTATTACATAATTGTTCATAAAGAACAAAATGAGTAATTAAATTGGACACCAGTTTCAAAAAGAAGAAATAAACCATCATCTCTAATTATGTTGTCTTTACATCCATCGAAGAAACAATGTATATGTATGAAAAAAGCATTGAAATAGTTAAGAAAAATATCCTTGAGGCTCTTTATCAAGGCAGTAAGAAGTTAATGAACCAACTTGTTAGTGGGTCTTTGGAGATGATTACATTAAATAAAAGAAGACATTGTTATTTCACATTTCCCACAGCATTGCAAAGATAAGTTTTTACAGAGTAAATTGCTAAATGCATTATACGTGGTATGGATAGTTTTAACAAATAATAGAAGAAAAAAGGGGGGAAATTCCAATGCTGTGTTCTAATAATATCTTCTTAGTCGATTTAAGGTAAACTTTGGTTAATCAAATTCATATAGGAGAACTGTATATCAAATAAACTGCTAACTAAAATGTAATTTTTTCATTTTAAAAGTAATTGATGTCTTAAAAATGGCTGCAAAAAGAGATATATAAATATCGAATTAAAAATTATTTATATTTCCCTATTTTTTGTAGTATTCTTTCTAGCATACATTTTATTTATATATTTACCTAAATATAATGTACCTGTACATTATATACAGGAATTTTAACTTATTCATAATGAATTTTGGTAGGATTAGAATGCTACGAATAAATAATGCTTGTTAAATTAAATGAAAGATGTAATTTGTCCATCATCAGTAATTCTAGCCTTAAAGAAGTTCTTTCAGTAAAAAGTTAAAAATTATTCTATTATAAATTAATTTATTTCATATTTTCCCCCTTATTAAATATACATATTCTCAAACTATTGTATTAAAATTATTGTACTATTGTAGAAAAATCTATCATACACAATGAGACACTGAAACCACACCTACAAAAAGTGACATTAAAACCATGCTAATTTCAGATGAAGCGAATTTTACCGATTATTGCAAAATAAGTGAAATAAGTATCTATTTTTAGCACATGTTCAATTGAATATAAAAGAAGGAAAATACGTGCTACTATTTTTGAAAAAGGGAATAATTATGGAAATTTTTTTCTTGTTAGAGAGGTCACGTGTAGTAGCAAAGAATGCACTAAGAGGAGCATATATGATAGGTGATTTTATGAAAGAAATAGTGATTGAAGTAAGAGAAGGACCGGTATGAACTGCAACAAATATATGCACACATCCATCTAATTGGCGAAAATGACTGAACAGGGAAATATGGCAAGTTTCTAGGATTCTGGTTCTGTCAGAGTGACGTCAGTATGAATTGTTCGATATATTAACCAATAAGCTATGACGACTCCTCCAACCTCTTCTGTTGCACTGTTGTAACGCAATGGTTCCCTTAAAGTTCTGATACTTACCGTTATCATTACCCAAAGATTGTTTTCAAGTGCGCTTGCATTAATGGCTTCCGTTAAGAAGACTGCCATTGAACTCCCTGCATAAACGATTCTCTTTGCAATGTTACCACACTAGATTGATGTGAACGAGTTAGTCTGAGAAAATGAATTTGTGCCATCCCATAGAGAAAATGGTGCAAGACTATTTTCTCAGGATAGTTCCAGCTCTGCTTGTCTGATGATAATCACCGTGACAAATGTGGCATCAACTCATGATTGGTCCAATCAGACATCAATTGTGAAAACCCCCTCCTGCGTTACAATCTGCAATCATGATTTGATGTACCACTGCATATGAGAGTCGGTAAATTCTGGATTGTATCCCGAGTACTATAACGGCTCAAATAAAGGTAGCTGGTAGGATCTGACTGTACCAGAGTGCGCCTGATGCTTTTAAGTAGCAGAATAATGCCCTATCGCAAATTGAACATATGAATCAATGTACTGTACAAAATGTTCAAATGTCTTCCTGATTACCATTCTCCTCTGATATATTACCAATATATGAGTCAATATGGGACGTAATTGAATGTCGCTTGTGTGCTTTGTCACATTTGTATTAGGCCCAAGAATTCTTACTACGCCATCCGTACTCTCTTTGACACGGTATTTAGATATATCACATCGTGTATCGGCATCAATAATGATACATAAACTTACTGAGCTGATGATGTCCTAATTTTGCTTTGATTGCGTTTCAAAATAAGCATTACTTATTATTTGTTGCTATATCTCTGCATATACCCAGGTCGTCATAATTCTGGGCATTTTGTGATTTTATTAATACAGAGTGCATTTAAAGACATAGTGAGCGTAAGTTTAAAATTGGGGAAGAACTGCATATATATTTAGAAGCAGATAAATATAATGTGATAGTAATTCATAAATGTGTCTTTTATTTATATATAAAAGGTATAAACGAATCAACTGATCAGTTAAATTCAAAAATAATTGTGTATAAAGTAATTATCATACAAAATAAAATAGAAAATAAAGTGAATATAAAACTTTCTTCCTGATTGAGTGAGTAATTTAATATAAAACTATTGATTTTGTATCATTTTCTTGGGCAACGTAGTTACGAAAATTTGGAATTTATTCTCAAGCTGTTATTACGTCAAGACTGCGACACCTTAGCATTTATTCAAATATACTGTGATAATGAAATTCCTGAAAAAAATTATTTCTCCTTCTTCCATTATGCATGAGAAAAGGTATCTTCAAGACTTCACTTAGGTGATGCGTCATCCTAAGTAAACATATTTTGACAAATCTATTTTGGGAGGAGATATTTGGAAGAGGAAGTAGACGAAAAAAACTGAAACTAAGTCACGTTTCGAGGATGAATTACATTAAATTCATGTATAAAATCAAATATTTTTCCTAAAAATAGATTTGCAATAGTACACTTTACCAGATTTTTATAAAAATGTGATTTGTTTTGTAAAAATTATATATTATGAGAGATAATACTATAAACAAATGAATTTCTATTTTATACAGAAAATATATTTTATCAACTATAGCATAAACGTTTTAAAGAATTTAATAGGCTTTGCCAGTTACGAAGGGCCATGACGCACAGTGGTCGGTTTTTCCGATCTGGCGCACGGAAATTATTTTATAGCTTTGAAGTCTTCATAATGATATCTAATGATCAAAAATCGTAGTAATTAATGTAAATCGGTTATTCTCTTTTGTTTTTTTACCAAGAAATACGACGAATAGGGTCTTAACTAATTTATGTCAAGTTTGAATTTGATCTAGAATAAATGATTGCTGAGGGGAACGAGTTTTTAAATAAGGACCTAAGGAAATTAACAGAAGCAGTAATTTGCCATATGGGAGAACATATACAAGAAATAGAGTGGCCTGTAAAAAAAATTAAATTTTAACATATTAAACAAATACAATCAAACATAACAATGTACATATACAATAAAGGTTAATACGTAGTGTTTAAAAGGACTCGGCACTCTTTAAGCATTTTTTTTATTTATGTACTTAAGAATTATATTTTAGCATTTCATATAACGTTTCTGTTTAAGAAAATGATACGAGATAAAATTTTGCACATATTAATCACAAAAGTTTACAAATTTAATTTTTTTTTTAAATTTAAAATTTTAAAATGTTTATTCTTTTTGTGTTAATTAATTTTTTGTAATATTTCTAAGGATGTTTTAAACACCTTTAGGGATCAATTTTACAAAATCTTAATTAATTTTTGAGAAAAAAAATAATAAAATGATATATATCTTAAAATTCAACCAAAAGCCTAATATCTTCCACATTTAAAGTTTTTTGCTTCACATAACATCGAAATATTATATTTTTATGAAAAACAAATGATGGATAACTAAAGTTATAAAATTATTACTCTGTCGAACTTTTAGGTGTCTACCATGTATCAGCTTTAAATCTCACCTTCAGTGATATAATGCTATTTTGGGTATCAATTTGTTTTAGAACATCTTCCTGAGCTTTGGCTAATCTGCATAAGGTGTGGTAAACAAGCGCTTGCATTGGAACCTCTGCTGATATTTCATCAATGACGATACCAGGAGGATAACAGTTAATTTTTGACTCTATAAGCTTATTATAGTTGAAGTAAATATCAGTGTGGAACTGTTTGCTATTTCCTTTTATTCTATTATATTGGCCTTTTGACATTTTTGTGTTGACATAAAGAGCCAAAGCTTGGTCAGGAGTCATTTTTTTCGCCGATTCTGGCTGACGGGATAAGCATTTCTTCAGGCGAGTAGCACGTCTAGATGAGCAAGTAGTCACTTATTTCAAAATAAAGGTAGCATCTCTTTCTCCAGCTGCTTGCATTGACATTCTTGCTTGCTTGCTGAAGCAAAAAGAGGACGTACTTTTTCCCTTTTTGCCGTGGCTTTGCATTCTCCGAATGATTTTTAGGTTCGACCTGGAGTTGATTTGGATGGCATAAATATTACTCTCCCCGACAACCACGCATCATTCAACTTGGAGAAGAACTTTTCATTTCTACGACATTTCATCCATTTTCCCCCCACAAACGAGCAGAAATTTTTAACAATTTTTCTAATTTAAAATTGCAGCTAGCCCTCATATTTATCAAAGTTCGTTGTAGTCCTAACAAAACTCAAAACAGTATTAGTTTTGCACTTGGGATCTTGCTCTTTCTTCCACACATCGAATAAGGCACGCCGAGTAATACCATCGGCCAACGCTGAATAAAAAATCATAACTATGAGAGTAGCAAGAAGTAGTAGCTAAATTTGGTATTAAATTAAAGGTATATTTCTACTCTATGTGAAAGTGTTACTGTGATCAATCCGTGTCAATCCCAAAAGTTTTAGTCCATTAAACACAAAAAACCAACATACGTTAGTAGGAGTTACATTCTGTGCTAAATGTTATGTTTTTATACTTTTTAATCGAACTTGAACCTAATTTGAAAGTCAAATCAAGAAATTACCTATCCATGGCATGTATTTTGAAAAAAAAAAACCCGCTAAAATCTGCAAAATCTTTTTCAGACGAAACGAGTGAACTTTCGACTGGAAAATGAGGTTCCCAAGTGTTTCTTGTAGAAAGAACAAACCCGATATATACCGATGATTTTTGAAAATTTCCATTCGCGTACTGACAAAAAATGTTTACCACATGGCTAGGAAACTCAAGAGGACCATAAATTGTGGGTTGTTTTTTATTTCCGCACAATTTCATTTTTGGATTTTCCGTGCGCCAGATCGGGAAAACTGACCACTGTGTGACGTACCTGTGATTGGGTTGTATCTGCCCAGGTGAGGATTTAAAACCTGACACCACTTAACACCTGCCACGTAGAAGATCTCATGTTCTCAAAGTCATCTCGTTAGTATATTGTAGAAGCTTATTTGTCGTCTCCATCACTTAGTTCTGGCTCAAAATAATGAGGGCCTTAGCCTGTAGCAGTATTTTATGTTAGCACGCAAACTTGAATGCAGTTTTCTTTTCCTTTTATACTGTATTTTTCCTGAGCTGTATTTGTTTTGTACCTTTTACATTCTTTTGTAATTTGAAACAATTTCAAGTACTATTTAATCAAGCTCTTCAAAGTTAGTGTTCTCCCGTAAAATGAAACAATCATTTCTCAATAAAGGCGGAGTGTGCGTGCCCAAAAAGATTTAAGGGCTTGCAGCATTAAACCCTTTAAGTTTTGCTCGATCTCTTTAAGAATTATGCCATCAGTCTCAGTTTTGTTACGTAGTGCAACGTTAGTATTAAATCAATTATTAAAGTATCAAAACTCCAAATGATTTTACATGAAGTCAGAATGCACTATTGAATTATTTAAGTCTTCCTAAATATTTATTATTTTTAAAGGCAAAAATTTATAAGCATAATAATGAAGGAATGCGGTTTGTCTCCATATTTGTTATTTTAAATTTTAAATTTTTATTTTGAAGAGAAACTTTCATTTCCGAATAAAATACTAGTGCTGAAATTGAACTCTTTATTCAACTAAAAATAATTATTTCAATTACAATCTAATAATTTAATCAAATATTTAATATAAAATTAAATATGTTTACTGCAAAAATATTGTTATATAAATCAAAATAACACATTTATTCACTTTTCAAATACGATCATTAAACTTCGAATAAACACTTTGATCATCTTCAACATAAGGCGAATACAACATTTATTTCTTGTTTACTAGATTTTATATCTTTCGATTATTTCTTATCCACTTCTTCCTATGTCAAAGTCGATGGTTTTATGGCTTAATGACGTTATTGGGATGTGAGCATTCTCAATACAACAAGAATAAAACCAAATAGCATACCTCGTCTTGTTTTCGTTCTCCAATTCAAACAAAAAAATTCACAGATCGGTGGATGGAAATTTTCAGACACTCAGTTCACAGACAGTGCCTAGTTCGTTTGGAAAGGAATTTCTGCATTTTTGTTTGATTTTTTAGGATTTCAAATTCGCATTATAGGATTCTTGGTGCGCACGGGTATTACTGAAACATAATTACAAGATCTCTATGAAATTGTTTATGTATTTAATCACTTTGGGCATATTTTTCTTCAGAAATTCAAAGAGATGTTTATTTAATTAAATGCAATTTATTTAAATTAAAACTAACACAATTAATTAGCCCCTTAAAGTCCATACATAAAATAATTATTTGGCAGCAAGGATTCATTTAATTCAAACATGCTTTATGTACTTTCTGACATATAAGTCTAATTATAATATTTATATTGATCTTATAGTAAATGCATCTTAATATACAAGGTATTTCCGAATTCGACAGACAAATTCAGAATGGCGGTAGTAGACAGGATAGGAACGATAAATCAACATAGAACAAAGGGTCGTAAACCAGGTTTAGTTGGTGTATATCGCGATAATTGTAGTCGTCGGGAGGATGATTTGAGAAAAGCAAACTGAGAAACACTGATTTAATTTTTTCACATAATGCTTAAAACTACGAAAACTCTTTAGAGAAATGTATGTATTTTGTGAGTTATTTGGATTAACAGTCATTATTAAAGTATATTAATATAAGTTTTCATGTAGTCAGAATACGAATTTAACTTATCATGTAGTATATCCCTGAAATTGGAAAACAAATTACAAAACTATGCACTTTTTTATTTAGATGCAAGGAGTTAACCAATTTGAAAAAAAAAATAATTTGAATAAAAAAATGTAATAAATCACTTTTATAAAATCATGGCTTATATCGAAATATTTAAGATATTAATGCTTGCGATTCAATATTCAATAATAAACACAGAATATGGTTAAGGTATCCGAACACGCTAGAAATGACCAAATTCAGTCAAAGATATTTTTGCTTTTTATTTTATTCAATATAGCTATCTTTTGAATTTACGAAACATACTTTGTTTTGTTTCTACGCTAGCTAGAGGCCAAGTTACTCAGTTTTATAAAGTTAAAGAAACCGGAAGTTGGTTTTTGATCCACCAGAAGTGGGTATTTAAATTGCTCAAAATCTATCAGGCGAGTCTGATAACTCAAAATATATTAGGAGTGTATTTCTATAAAACTTGGTATTTATGTTATTGTCTAGAGAATGTACTAAAATATTTTTTATTGTATGAATACTTTTTGAGTTATGGCTTGTTATTTAAATAATGATTTATTAAAAATGTAACATTTCTTTTATAATGTTTAATCAATCAGCTCTAAAATTTTCAAATTTTAATAAAAAAATTAAAATTTTAATGCATTTTCTAGATAAATGCATCTAATTTGTTTTAGTAATACTTTTATCAATATATGTTAATGACTTTTTTCTCTAACTGCTTTGAAGTTTTTGAAAAATATTGCTAAAATTTCTCTTATAATTGTGATTTTTGTAAAATTCAGGTAATCTATTTTAAATTTAGATAGTTAAATAGTAATATTTATTGGTATTGAATCCTGAAAGAGCATTTAAAATGTTTTAGTAGGCTATTTTGTTAAAAAGTACTCCGAACGTGTTCGGATACCTTAATTGATCCTATTTTCAATCTTATTGTTGCGAGTGCTACCTGTTTGATGGAGTCAGATCGAGTACCACGAAATTCATCATGTCAAAAGACTAGGTTATACGCCTGTCGTTAGAAATAGTTTTGAGCAGCATGTAAGTGGCAGTACGATTTCGCTCGTTTTGACACCAATTCTGAGGGTGGGTCAGGGGGTGGTCAGGGAGCTCCCATCCCTCGTCCACTAACCTAACGATAGGACATGCTGCTCGACGGCTATTTAGAGTACCCCATGCCGCAAAGGCACAATACATTTACAAACAACCATGCCTGAATTCGAAACTTTTATGCCTGACACTGCAGTTAGCGTAGAAATCCACTATATTGGACGGGTGGCACTATGAAAATATTTATTACATATTAGCTGTATGGCCCGGCGTTACACGAACTTCTTTCGTCTTTATAACATTTTGCCAATGGAAATTTCCTCTTTTCCCCTCTCGCTATTATTAATCACGTGTTAAAAGCATTTATTTTTTAAACAAAGTGAACTATAATACATTCAATAGATTAACGTTCTGAAATTCCAGTTTGGCTGAAAACCGATTTTCAGCGCCAACTTTTGTCATTCCTATGGCAATAACACTGTTGTTGTTCATTTTTGTAACACTTCCTTTCCTAGTGTGACAGGTTTCTTTTCTATGCGTTACACGGAGAAAAAAGAAATACTCAAAAATGACTACATGGACATGCTCAATTTGAAATGAGTTTGTTTATATCAGATTTGAACACATGCCTTTACAAATATGAGACATTACATGTACTTAAAATTTCAAAAAATGGTTAATTAACACTATCAAACAAATTAAAAAGATATTCAGGATTAAAAAAGTATTTTTAATATACTGGCTACATATTTAAAAGATTGGGGTTCAACAACAAATTTAGTTCTCATAAATCTTCCGAACTATTTTTCGTTTCTACCACGAGTACGAACATGAGTACTAGATTGTTTTGATATTGTAAGGCTTTTATAGGAATTTAGCGGGCAAATCTTTTTTTTTAGGATTACTTAAAAAAATCAATTTAAGGTATGTGCCTACCCTCGGAGCATTTTATTGAAACAAATTTTCAACTAAAAAAACACTTTTTTCTTTAAAAAGGGTGTGCATAGAACTAGGAATTAAGGTTCAAGTGTAGTATAGATACTTGGCGATGTCAAATTTTTTTGGTGACCAAAATCGATCGCCAAGCTACTTCACTTAGCGATAGGTTTCCCAAAGCCAGAATGAATTCTTTATCTCACCAATAATATCTATATAAAAATCGAAAGGGCCCTCTCCCCTATACTACACTTGAGTTAGGAATTAAAATACAATTCCACAAAATTTTAAATTATTTTGGATAGATTGGGAATTTTTAGTTAAACATTGCAGTTACAGTAAACCTTGTATTGAAAATTCTAATAAATATATTCAAATAATATTAAAACTGCTCCCAAATAACATCATTATCTGTGCCTAGAGCGATAAGAGTTACATTATTTTTTTGAAATTTGTCAATTTTTTTTAAAAAAAAAAGCATATTTTTTCTCACAAATTGTATGTGCAATAAAATGCATATATACATACACAGAGATTATAGTCTATAATACAAATAAAATAAAATAAAAGTTTTCTTAAAATGTTAATTCAATGTCTTAAAAAGAAATCCATTTGTGAACTTTACCGTGAAGCCAAAAAACATAGTTTCTCAGACAATGCTTTTAAAGATTTAAATACAATATGAAAAATGTTCTACTAGTTGTACATTTCTTAAACTCACCATAATTATAGCTCAAACTCTTTAGCTTCATGTTTAACTAATTTTCAACCCTTTTGCTGTTTTCTGGAGAGTTTTATAATTATAAAAATTGTCGAGTTTAGTAAAATTTTCATGAAAAATTGCAATTAGGATCTTTTACACAAAATTCTAATGAATGTATTCAAATAATATTTATACAGTACATAAATAATGGAACATCTTTATATATTAGGAATTAAAAGATATGTATTACTTTTAAAAGTTTTTTTAAATATGCCAAATTTTATGCAAAAACTCGATTTTTTAAAAAATTAATGATATTTTTTACATTTAAATGCAATGAAGTACATAAATACAGTGAACCCCAAAAGTGTTCGTACACTTGCAGTTTCCTATAAAATTTAATGATTTCGACTAATAAAAATTAATGTATAGAAATTGTAATTTTTTTATGATATCTGCAACTTGTTCTTAATGGAATGACATAATTATTTTTTTAAAAATAGCATAACTATTATTTTTAAAAATTAATAATCAAAAAGCTCCTGAAAAATTACGCCACTAAAGTCTTAGAACACTTAACAAAAATCTCAACATAGCTTTAAATATTGTATTTCTTTCTTAATTTAGAACTTAATAGGATATCTTTTAGTGTCCACAACAACTTTTGGACATCTTGATATAGATTTAATGAGTTTTTGTAATTTCTGCATCGATTTACCTCCATGCTTCTGTGATTATTATTTTTACTTCCCATTATGTGTTTATGTCATGTTTTTTTATTTTAAATCTAGTTCTCCCCAAATATGCTCTGCTGGGCTAAATAAATTGATTGAGGAGGTGTTTTCACAAAATTTTGGGCCAGTTATAAAGACACCAGCGGTGTACATTGAGAGCAGTACGCTTGGCTTCGTTATCCTGTTAAAATATGAAGTCGTGTTCAATATCAAATTTTGGACAGACAATTTAAAATTTCTCTTTAAAATATTTGACTAGAGCTCATGATTCTCAATACCATCAAAAATTACCTAATTCTGTGGCTGATTTACGCCCCCACGCAAGAACACTTCCACTTCCATGGTTCATTCATCCAACTAGATTCTTGTGACTTAAGTTTCAGAAAATTCAAAATTGACAGGAAAGTGATTGGGATGACAGAAAATTCAACATTTTTGGTTCTGATGGGCATATAATAGTTTTAAAGGAAAAAATGAGGCATTTAATCCAGTGAATTTATGTGGAACAAGAGCTCCTCCACCTCCATGATTCAACACAGAGGTGTTCTTGCGGGGGAGGGGGGTGTAAATAGGCTTCAGGAATTAGGTATTTTTTGATGGTATTGAGAATCATGAGCTCTATTTAAATATTTTAAAGAGAAATTTTAAATTATCCTCTCAAAATTTGGATATTTTAGGCGACTTCATTTTTTAACAGGATAATGACGCCAAGCAAACTGCTCTCAATGTACACTGCTGGTGTCTCTATAACTGTACCCAAAAGTTTGAAAACACCTCCTCAATCAATTTATTTAGCCCAGCAGAGCATATTTGGGGAGAACTAGATTTAAAATAAAAAGAAAACATGACATATAAACACATAATGGGAAGTAAAAACAATAATCACAGAAGCATGGAGGAAAATCAATGCAGAAATTACAAAAACTCAATAAATCTATATCAAGATGTCCAAAAGTTGTTGTGGACACTAAAAGATATCCTACTAAGTTCTAAATTAAGAAAGAAATTCAATATTTAAAGCTATGTTGAGATTTTTGTTAAGTGTTCTAAGACTTTAGTGGCGTAATTTTTCAGGAGCTTTTTGATTATGAATTTTTAAAAATAATAGTTATACAATTTTTAAAAAAATAATTATGTCATTCCACCAAGAACAAGCTACAGATATAAAAAAATTACAATTCCAAAATATTAATTTTTATTAGTCGGAAACAATAAATTTTATAGGAAATTGCAAGTGTACGAACACTTTTTGGGTTCACTGTATATACACAGAGATTAGAGTTTGATTCATAACACAGATAGAACTAAATAAAACATGTTCTGAAAATTTAAATTCAATATCTTAAAAATATTTTGTGTAGGGATCAGCATCTGGTTTTGTTAACTCCAATTCCAGTTTACTAATTATGCTATAACTTTGCTTCTAGATATCATAGAAACAAAAATAGAGTGTTTTTGGAATCTTAAATGTATAGTCTTTAAAATAAAAACACAAAAGTAATTTGTGAAAATTTTCACCAAAACTGCGAATTTTGGGTAGTCACATATCTGAATTTTTATGCTTATTTGATGAAAAATGTGCACCCCAATTTTCATGAAGAAACCTGAGATGTATGCGAGTCATGCTCTTAAAGTTTGAAAGTCATTTATTCTAAGCTTTAGTAAAAAATAGTATACATCTAGAAGTGCAACCCTTTAAGTTCATAAGGAATGCCATTTCTTTTAAATAACCATTATTTTGATCTATGTAGAAATCTAATTTTTTTTCCTGTGCTCACATTTTTTAAAGCTCTTATTTTTATACCTGGTATATAACGTGCACGCATAAAATTCAATCTTATTTTTTGTGTTAAAAGTGTGCACCATACACCAACCAGATTTTACGATACATATTACCACAACAATGCCAATGTTCAAGATAACGTGCCAAGTTGGTGACCCTGATTTTGCATGTGTCGTATGCGCCAGATTGACTACCATGTGTTGTATTACATATAATTTCACCAATATGGTTGCAATATTATGAAAGTACCAAAAATTAATACAGCTTGGGTACAAAAACTCCTGTATGCAGGTATGTTGTACACAAGTGAAAAAACATAAATCTTGGTACTTACGTATTATCACAACCAATTGGTGACATTATATGAAACAAAGCACCTGTTTGCCAATTCAGCACGTTCAACACACAGGAACTCGGAGGGTACTTGTGTATTTTTGCGACAATCGCTGACTCTAAATAACTCGCTGAGTTGGCCACCCCGATTTCCTATGTGTGGTACACACTGAATTGGCTGCCAGGTGCTTCATTTCATATAATATCGCTAATAGGTTACAATAAGACGCAATTACCAATCAGGGTTGCCAACTTGGTGTGTTATTATTAGATTTGGCATTTGTTGTGATAATACGTAATTTGTTCAGTCTGACGTATTTGAAGCACAATTAATTTAAATTATAGTTTTAAGAAACATGCTTTTTTATCAAACTAAAAAGTAAGAAATAAATCTTAATATAAGAATAAAATGATTAACTAGAAAATTAATGTCATTGTGGTAAAGGCGTGGGGTCCTCTGTACTACATTTTTACACTAACTCTGCATTTTGGAATAGAACTAGTAAGAAATTATAACAATTGATATTGAGCACCCACTCTTTTATATGCAGTTATTATTTTTCCAGTTTCAATTTTATTTTTTTCTGCTTTTTTCTTGGCATTTCTAAATACCTTTTGTTCTATTTCTTTAAATCCTGGCATTCATATTTTTCTAATTGGTTTTCTATAAAAAAAAGTACTTATGTTTTTGCTTCTTAATGTAATTCCTTTTTTGCCAGGAATAAGCCAATCTTTTAAATTATTGTCATGTTGAGTTCTTAGTGGGAGACCATCATCATTGATTGAATACTATTGGATGCCAAAATTTTTGCAGCGATTTCAAAACCACTTCTAAAAGATGTTTAATGTGTAGTGTACTGATAGCAAATTAGTTCCTGTATATATTGTTCCAATGTGTGGTATTTTTTTAACTGTTGTTTTTATAAATGTGAAATTCAGGTAGACGTGCAATATTTATAAAAATTGTATTTTTTAAATCTTTTATCTTGTTTCTAAATTATGAATGCTTTATTTTTAATTTGCACTAATTTCATTTCTGCTTGTTAGTACAAATCTTGATTTTTAATGTTTCCACTCATAATTTGTTTTAAATTTTGATATAGCTCTGAATTTTTTTTTATACATATTTTATGGATAAAATTAATCTATGAATTTCATACATTTTGCACTTTCTGCCAAAGACCATTGGTTTCACATTGTAGCTTTGTCATTATGTTCTAAATACTCATACAGGCATAGCATATCACTACATGTGTTATGCTAAATTTTGTAGATAGTCATTTCGAAAACTATATAATTATGAACAACCTTTGTAAAAATTTTACTCTAATGAGAACTTTCAAAATTCCTTTTAGAACCAGCTATCTATAAATTCTGCAGTAAATAATTTAGATAACTCGCATATCCTAACATGTAATTTATTTGAAACAACACTGTTTGAAAGGCATTTTCACTCACATTTTGTAACTCAAAGACATGATTTGATAAAAAAATTAAAAAGTTGTTTATTTATGTACTTTTACACACTTTCCTATATTTACAATGTATATTACACTAAAACATAATCTGTTCTGCACAAATAAGGATGGAGTTGACTATAATATGGATTAGATAGAGTTTATAAAAAAAATTTCACTTATATTCTTGTTTATTTTTTATGTATATATGTATGTGTACAATTTCCAGAATAAAATCAGCAATATGATTTTGGTTTGTTTTATTTTTCTTGTTAACAGTGAATAATTGAAAAAAGGTATTGAAAATAAAATTCTGTACACCAAGTAAAATTGCTAAATTATGATTCTATTGGTCCTTATGATGTTATTTTTTCTTCTGAATGAGTGCTGAAAACTTCTCTAAAAGCTCTTTCCATTAGGTTAAAAAACTAAATGTTTTGTTAATGCAAAAATATACTGTTAGAGTTGTTTTTACATTCTTCTAAGGACTAAAATTTTTAAGTATTTTAATTAAAAAAAACATTAACTTAAAAACTATTATATTTGTTTTCTTTGGTGATAGGAAAGTGTAAAATCAGTTGCTTTAACAAAAAACGAGCTTAGTTGGTAATATAGCAATGCATTTTCTTTATTTCCATGTGGATAGGTTTTTATTTAAACAAAACAATTGATATAAAGAGTACTTACACACCTGGGCCTAATGAGTGTTACTTTAGTCAAAAGGTTTTTTTCTTCAGGTTACATAATATGTAAAAAAGCTATTTCTTTCTGGCATTGTTTTGAAATTTTTAATTAGAAAAATCTGTTATTTATCAGAATGTTTCCTAGATATTTCTAATAACTTATTATTGAAGGGCTGAATTTTTTTAAATAAAAGTTAATTTTCTGCTTGTATATGATTTTAAGGAAACAATATAATGCTTCTAGAGAAACATAAATATAAATAATGAATCAAATTGCTTCTGGAACTAGTTCAAAATGCATACACATTTGTTAAACGATAACATCGAATTTATTTTTGCAGTTTTCAAAGATTTATATTTGCGGTATAAGTTCGATGACATGCAGTTTGTGATCAAATAATAGTTGCATTTTTTTTTCTTCGAAAATTAATATTTTTGTTGATACTTACGTATTGTCGCCACCGTTTTGGCGACATTATATAAAACGAAGTACATGGTTGCTAATTCAGCGCGTAGGACACATCCGAAATCGTTACTGCCAATTTAGCGAGTTATCTTTAACTTAGGCACTTTCGCGATAATATGCGAGTACCTTTTTGTTACACACAATAAATGTAAAATGAATTTTGATTTCGAAGTTAAGTGTAAAAATTTCATGAAATGAAAATAAAATAATACGTAAGATGTAGAAAGTGAAAATTTACAACTCGGGTATCACATTTTTAAATCCCTTAAGATTTGGGTTAATAAATATTTTTCTGTTAAAAATTCATATTAGATACAACAGTACCGAAAATAAATGCTATACATACTCATTTTATTGTTTTAACTCATATTTGATACATTAACAAATTCAAATATGAGTGCATTATATACTCATATCGATCTTTCATTCTCAAAATTTGATCCCGTAACAGGTTCAAAAATGAGAATGTACTTGTGTCTCAATATGAGAATATGCGATTCTCAGATTTGAGTAAGCGTGCATCGGAGCTATTTTGAGGATGTGAAGTATTCAAAAGTGAGCTGTTTTCTCTCAGTTTTGAACATCGTTTCTCGCAGTGTACATAGGCTTTTTCGAGTATTAAAATCTTCTCATTTTTTTCTCCCTGGGGATAAGATGATCTTTCAAATTTCTATTTTCGATTAACAGCTTATAAAAAGAATCTAGTTTTATCCACACAAAAAAAGAAAAAAACATACAATTTACAACTTATTGCAAAATGAATAATTTAGTAATGATTAATAGAAAATAATACGGCTTTGTTTTTAAAAAAATATTAATTTATATCTATTTTTTTAAATAATGAATAAAAAAATGCCTCATCATTAGCTTTTGAAATGACTGCATATTTCTGGATGTTTGATTATTATTGGATTAAAAATATGCAACTGTAAAAAAAAAACATAGCGGGTAAGTCTAAAACTTGTTTACATTCCTTGTATAAATGATATTTAAAAGAATAATACTATCTAACCAACACATCGCAGCATGTTCCTATATTTTTCAAGTTTTTTCAATACATTCTTTTTTACAAAGAACCAGTTGTGATGCGTTATAAAAAACTAAAATCGTACTCATAATTTTATACATTAATCAATACATACCTTCTTAGAATTCAAAATAACAAATTGGATTTTTATAATTACTATAAAATTCATTATTTACATCCAACATAAGAAAAAAACATTTTTATTGGACAGAAAAATCTTTTCTCTGCTGGCTTACTATCCAAAATTTATTTTACCGCACATAAGCTATAATTACTCAAACTCATGAGGCACTCAAATTATTACTCACATTAGGCGAATTTTGCAAATTTTTTCGTTGTGCTCTTACAGATCCCCAAAACATAAAAAAAAAACATCTTCTTTAAAAATACTTTTATGATTTAAACAAGCAGAAACAAAGATAATTTTTTTTTACTATATTACGTTTGAACTTAACTTGGCATCGATGGAAAAGATGGAAAAAAAAATGTACCAATCTGCTTGAAAAATAGTTTTATACTTTTTTGGAAATTTAAATTGGAGCAACTTTAATGGAATTCGTAAAAATGTCTTATGTTGAAGAAAGTATGATTTAAAAATATATTTTAAATATTAACACATGTAGAAAACAATTATTTTTAGAGTGAATGAATTCCGTCACCCCATAAAATTTTAGTTTGTTTGAAAACTGGTTTGCGGCGCCAACTTATGTCATTGTTTTAAAAGTTACATTGTTAAAAGTATGCACATGAATCGAAGTCGGTATGGAAAGCCGAATTTTTAATTAATATCTTTTTAACTAATTGTAATATCAAATTTTAAATGATTAAAACTGATTTCTCAAATAGCTTCAACTCTTTTGGTACCTTCGGTGCGTTTCTGTGTTCAGTGGTTCGTGAGAAGATAGCCTCACATAAATACTTACATTTGCTTACCTTTCAGATTTTAAAAGTGTAGATTAGGTGAAGTAGAGTCTTAATAAATTAATGCCATTATTTAAGTAAATATGAAAATTGTATATTTACACAGATAAGAAAATTGAATCGTTACAGTATTATATTAACTAAACGACAAAAGCATATATCTTTCTCTTTTAATTCTATCATAATAAAAATCTAATGATGCCTCGGCTCATAAAGACAATACACACACACGCACACACACACACACACACACACACACACACACACACACACACACATATATATATATATATATATATATATATATATATATATATGTATGTATGTGTGCATGAATCTGCAATGCAAATAGTCTAGTTTTTGCTCCCAGCAGGTATTTCCTGAAGACAGGAAGCTCCGAGTATTATAAACGACATTTATTTATCTCTCAGCATGAGATTAAACAAAAATATAAGAATTGGTTATTCAGCATTTCAAAAATGTTTGCCTTTCCCCATATATATAAGTTGATCTTATTTTTCTGTCCTTTGAAATTCCAAAATATATATATATATATATCTTTTCAATGTCTTCTTTAGTCGTTTTTAGAGCGAATTTATTATAAAAGAGTGATACATAAGCAACGGGCAGAATAAAAATATAAAATACCATAGACTTTTTTTCTTT
>BMAO01003172.1:0-20619 GCA_019973975.1 Trichonephila clavata | reverse complement strand
TACGAAAACTTATAATATTGATGGAAAAATGAAAATGTCAAAGTACAAGTTGCTGCAGTTTTTTGAATTTACTTAAAGTTTCACAAGATGGAATTAGAGAAATAATATATTTCATCATTTATACAAATGGTGGCGATGTTTTCTTTTTAAAAAAGGGAATACAAATTCGTCTGATAAAAAAGTTTTTTTACAATCATTAATGCAAGTTGACAATGTTTTTTTGTATAAATAGGAATACATATTAGTTTGAAATGTAGATCTTTTTAAGGTCTTGTACCTAAATTTCCTTTTTAAAGTAATTTTTTCATTTATACAATTCAATGCACATTTTCCTCTTTTCCCTTATTTTTGGCGAAAATGGTGTGGATCAATATGTACTCTTACTTTTATAAGAAAAAGCAATAAGTTGCTTAAGAAATCACATGAGTTATATAAGCTTGTATAAGTTTTTTAAGCATTTTTTGAATTTTTGAAAACAATTTAGATAGAAGTTTTCGTTTAAGGAATTGGTTACGCCTCTTATAAGAAGGCTGTTCTTTACATTTTACTACGCAGAGTAAAATGATATAGAATTCCACCCTTCCTCGTTTTTTAATGGTCACATTTTATAGCTTATAAAATTATGCCTTTCTTAAACAAAAGCTTACGCTTTTTTTATTTAATTCATTTTTGCATGCATTTTTTTACTCATATTTATATACGATTTAATTTTTAAGGTTAAAAAAAGCATTAAATGTCTTTTGAGGTCTGGGGTATTTTTGGATCACTTGTTTGTTTATATACATACAAAAATTCTTATGCCGAAAATTCAGTTTACATTAATTGAAATGTAATTGTGCTGAACTCGGATATTATCAATAATTCTCTTAAGAATTAAAAATATATTCATCATTTTCTTTTATTTTAGTTGATTTACTATTAGAATTTTGGAATTGAAGTTACATAAAAAGAACATTCTATTTTGCTCATTTTGTTATTCAACCTCTCGTATTGTCTTGGATATCCCTGATTTCAACTACATTCGCATTTCTTTCGAAAACTTTTTCCCTCTTTCCTTTTAAATAAGATGGAAAAAGCTTATTTTTAAAAATTGATTCGCATGCGCGTATAAGTAGTTATCTTAAGCAATAATTTCAAGTTTCTGAATTTCTGTTTGTTTTAAGGTTTCTGTGTGATTTCTTGGTCACTTTTTCATTCCCTTAGATTTTTTCTAGAAAATCATGGAACAAAACAGTCATTCCTGAGGTTCAAGTAAATGCAATAAAATTTAAGATTTATACATTACACAACATAAAAATCATCGTAGTTATTAGAGTTCTAGACACAATTTTTTCTAGCGCTAAAGCTATTAAATATTGGATGCGGAATAGAATAGGAGGCAGGGAAATTCACTGAATTGTGAGAATTGAGCATGATGCTGTGTGTGATGATGAGAGCAACTACATGTTCATGTATTTTTTAATTGTTTCTAATATAGGTAAAATAAATTCTTTTTGTTTCTGATTTTAATTTTTTTAATATTCGTAAATATTGAATGCTTACTAATTTATATAAGGATTTTTTATAACGGATTATTTAAAATTACAAAAGCAAAAATAAATCAATGCAAAATAATGGTTTTGAAAGTTTCTTTTATGATAAGAATACGGGGTGATTTTAAAATAGTAACATAGTTAGAATTCGTTGTTTAATATTTAAACATATGAAGTTTTATTGGCATGACTCCATAAAATATAGAAATCTTTGTATTAGAAGAAATGATATCTACTTAAATATTAGAACATTTTATTCCTCTGTGATTTATTATTACGATACGGAGACTTTGTTTTTTACAGCATAAGTCGTTCTTCAAATAAAGAATCCATTAACAGCGATGAACAAAGATAAAATCTACACGATATAGATTCTCATAACGGTTACGGATGACTTGAGTATTTTTGTTTACTTGCAAACAATATGACTGTATACATGTAAAACAAATAATAATCCAATTTTTTCGAAAAGTTTTGATTTTCTTTTCTATAAGATAAAATATCTTCACTTATTGCATTTCAATAAAATTTTAAAAGATGCAACTACTTTCAGTCACGCATGGGACGACGTCTGATTATCAAGGTTCTTTCAAATCCCGTTGAGCATCTGAGATGAATTAAAACTCAGAAATATTAGTACAGAAAAATATACTGCATATTACAATCAGCATAAGCATAAATCCATCAAGTTGCAATCAGATAAATTAAACATAAATACTATTAAAACTTTAATTAGGAGTTTACTCTTTAATCGTAATAAATGAAGAAAACAGTGAATTAAACTAAAACCTGTATCCATAGCAATATTCTGTTTAAAGCAATATTCAGAACTTCACAGGTTTCCGAAGACTTTCTAACCTTAAAATATTTTTAAATTTTTTTTCCTGCTTTCTCTTGAATCTGTAAATTGGAGACTTGGCTATCGCCTTATGCTCCGACAGAATTTGAGGGATATAGAATATTTATAATCTATTGGTTGATATTAAAAATTCAACTTTTTTGACATTCTCTATTGTGTTTTCCAAATCACTATTGTTGAAAAAGGTCATTATCGGTGATTGGAGGTAACATTTTTCAAAATTTTCCGTTGCGTTTTGTATTTCCTCAGGTTAAAATGAAATGTTCACTTGTTTCTGGCATTTGACATTACGAACTCATTAGAGAATCTGCTTATTTAAAAAGAAAATGAATATCATTCAATGGTAGGTGTTTGCTCGCATCTTATTAATTAAAACTTCAGCACTTCCATTGTTTCTATTTTTTGGTCAGTTCCACTTTTCAAGATGTGAAATATAATTATAGTTTTTATGTCTTCTGCTACAACTGTCCATGCTTTTTATTTTTACTTTTATGCTGTTTTTATAAATATGTACGTAGATCCTCCACTGAAATAAAAGGAATAATATTCCAAGGCTCTTGAATCTGCTGTTTGTATTTAACTGTATATTTGTGTTTATATGTAAATATATCATATCAAATTAAAAGCTTACTTACTTTCTGAAAGATTTAGAATTTTTAATATTCAAATATAGCATTGTTTAAAAAGCCAAACTTAATTAAGAAGACACATTTGCGGAATGGTCAAGGTGCGCATTTCATGGATAATTTAATTTGCTTCGAATCGCAGAATCTTTTTCTCTCTCTGATATAGTTTACAACTTGAAGAGCCAAAGGTCTTATGCATGTTATATGCGTCAAGATCTAAGTACACATTTTCTTGCTTTTGAATGTTGTTTTAAACTCAAGGACTCCAATGGGTTCGAATCCCGGGGAAGGCATGGATGTTCGAGTTGTGATGATCCCCCCCCTTCTTTTCTTTGTGTTGTAAGCCCCCGTGTGATACATTGTGCGGTGCACGGGGTTTACAAAAGTTCTCGATACAAAATATATCATATCTGTTTTTGTAAGAAAAGAGCTATTTAACGTCGTTAAAATTCATAACACTGTCCTTGATTGCTTAACAGTATTGATCAGGTCTCGATTTCGTCGCCTGACCATGGTTCAAAATTACGTGGTCCGTTGCCAAAAAGCCTTTGATAAGCTGATTTATGCGTTGTTAATTTTCCCATCCCTCACCAACAACAACAAGGAATATTTATTTTTTCTATGTAACTATAGGATTATTTTATTTAGTATCGATTATATCGAAGAATTTCTATCTGTATTACGATAAATCTAATTCCTTATTAATAGGGTTAGTATTATTAATAACTTTTAAATTACCAATTTTTAAAAGATAAATTAATTTAAGGTGTACCCAAGTTCCGTGTACAAACTTTGAGGGGAGATAGATATCCTGAAAAGCCATAATTACTTAGGAAAGAATGGAGGGAAACGTAACCCTAACGAGATAAAAAAACATAAAGACAGAAAGGCCACAACACAGAATGTAGTGTAAAATGTTTTATTACACAAAAAACAACAATAAATAAAAAAAATGACATGAAAGCATCAGAGAAGGTGTTTGAAATTGCGACCCTAGGCATGAATGCTCGCGACATGGATTGGTTGACATGTTCGAAAATATCGTGCTGATCGTAACAGCAGCGATGGATATTCGTGCCCTTAAGTCCATTTCAGAATTGACGGATGTGTCGTACACAAGGCTCTTCTTTGAACCCTATAGAACAAAATGCAGATGAGATAAATCAGGAGACCTGGAAGGCCAAGAGACGGGACCACCAAACCCAATTCATCTATTTGTAAACGTCCTGTCCAAATGGTAACTTACACACCTTTCATAATGAGAAAGTACCTCATCCTGTTGAAACCACATGCGGCGCCGATTAGGTGCGGGACATCTTTAAGTAGTTCCAAAAGTAACTCCTGTACAAAGACGAGATACTTTTCAGAGTCAAATCAAGGCGGTTAGATATATGGGCCGAGTAGACTGTCTCCCACGATACTCCCCCACAAATTAACAGTGAAACGTTGTTGTGAGGCACGTGATCGAGTGCTTTGTTTGGTTGTTTAAGGCCCACACATGCGCGTTGTGCGCATTGAATCCCCCCTCCAAGTGAAAATATTGATTCAACACAAAACAATACGGAGCTGCCGTACTCTGTTTAACAAACCACTGCGCAAACGTGACATGACGTGGATGATCACCTGGCTGTAATAATTGAACATTCTGTACATGAAACGGAAGGAAGCCTTCGTCCTGCAATACACGATGGAAATTGTATTGTCGCAATGGCAAGCGCCCGTGCACTGTTACAGGAAATTTCGTCTACAGAGTGCAACACACCCTCTTCAAACATGGGTGTTCGTGCTGTTCGAGACCGCCCAGTAACTTCAACCAAGGCTCTGAAAGATCCATATACCGGCGGGTTCATAGGCATCTGAGCGAACGTTTGATCATTCGGTGGCCGCTTCGTTGGATATTTTCCTCCATGCAACCAAACAGCAGCACTTCCATTTCCGTTTGGTAGGCTGTAGTCGAAATGTATATGCATTAATTAGCGTTCGTATAACGATTCATATTAATCGCACGCTATCTATTTTGAAATGAGGACACCACATTTGCCGACCTTGCGAGCTCGCGGACAGCGCCACCTGTTGCATTCCGCCCATGATTTCCTATATAATTATGGATCTTCATGAAATTTCCTACTTCCCCTAAAAGGTTGTACACGGACACCCTTTATAAATTTCATTATTATTCCAATTAAAATTAAAGCACGCGTAAAATATTTAGCCATGGTTCAATTTGGGGTTTCTTAATTAAAATGGTCGCATCTAATTTCCATTAGACTTTCGGTTTCCCATTACAGCAGTTAGAAGATGACTTAAAATAGAAGCAGATGAAAGAATATATTAATGCTGAAAAACATTTCTGGAATATGTCAGCAAAAGTTCAAATCTCCATGGAAAAGTTCTAAGGCAGTGGTCAATAACAGAAGGGCCGTGGATTGGTAGCGGTCCGTCATCATATGGTCCCGGGTCGCCCAAGGAACATTAAGTTATCTTCATTTTATTTCTGTTGCATTTTTCTCGGCTTTGTGCGACTTCCTATGAAATCCCAATAGTCTATGTTAAGTAAATCTAAATTCCTTTTTCGGTGTAACTGTATTTTATTCTGGAGCAATGTTTCAAAACAATTTTTTTAAATTATTAAACTAAAACAATTTAAAATATAAAAATAACTCCCCCACACACAGTCCGCCCTCCTGAAATGGTTTCGGTAAAGTTATAAAACATGTTACCGGTATGCTGCTACAAAAAAGTTGGAAAGCCCTACTCTAAGATATCGTAAAGTAACTCAAGAGCATTAATTAACAGTTTTCACAGCAATCATAATAATTGCAAAAAAGGGAACACAATGAATGTTTTACTGAGAAATTTTTTTTTAAAACCAATATTCTATAATTTTCCACCATAACGAATAACATGCACTTCTAATCTCTAAATGTATTTACATTTATTTTGCCCCATGTCTTTTATCTGCTCAAAGAGTTAAGCTGTAAATTTGCCTTCGTTAGTGAATCCATGTTAATAAATTAAAATTTACTAAATTCTTTAAAGAATTAGAATTTTTAAAAAGTAAATACTTTTATATAGTTAGGATCCAAGCTTCATTAAGTGGGCACTGTAGCTCAATGCTCAGGATCCGAAATAAATGTGGTTCGATCTTTCTTGCGATTGGAGGATTTAAATTCTGGTAAGCTTTCAAATCCAATGTGCAGAGGGCTAATGCAGATCATATGTGCGCACCAAAGAAAATTCTGTTTCAGTTCAAGAGCAATCATTCTAAATTGACCATGCCTAAATATTTTAAAACGGACGCCAATATCTATTTTTATAACAAACAGATGATTCAAAATTATTTAGCTTATTTATGAAACATAGCACATCATCCATTACATGTTTTGAAAATATTCTTCTTTCACGATGACATGCACTTTGGAAATATAACAGGTTTCTAATGTTTGGGTAAAATTACTTATGAATTCGTACGTGAATTCAAAGTTGGGCACAAATAATACAGTGTATTTATAATTTGAATTGAATTTTCATGGATGCTACTTTCATGCCAATTATTTATTAAAAATGTTGCAAAAACCTGGCAATACTTCATTTTATGTAAATCTCGATTTCAGTTTTCGATCAAATTATTTAGTAAATTAAATCTACCGGTGTGTTTCAATACTTGTTTGAAGGAAAAATCATCCCTCTGAAATGGATGTTAATAAAAATTCCTATTTTTGTCAAGAGTGCAGCAAGACATTTTCTTATCTTCGTGCTTTAAATAGACATATGCATACTCACAATAATAAGGCATTGTTTGTTTGTGAAATCTGCAACAAGACCTTCTCCCGAAAAGGTAATTTGAAACAACATTTGATTATACACAGCAATGAAAATCCTTTCTTTTGTGATACTTGTATGAAGGCCTTTTATAATAATAGTGATTTTAAAAGGCATTTGCGTATTCATACGAAAGAAAAGCCTTATTCTTGTGATATTTTTCAAAAGGCTTTTACTCAAAACAGTAATTTAAAAACGCATTTGCGTATTCATACCAACGAATCTCCTTATTCTTATGATATTTGTTATTTGGCTTTTACTCACAGTGGTTCTTTGAAAACGCATTTGCGCATTCATACAAAAGAAAAACCTTATGTATGCGATACTTGCAAAAAGGCCTTTTCTCATAGTAATTCTTTTAAAAGGCATTTGCGTATTCATACCAATGAAACTCCTTATTTTTGTGATATTTGTAAAAGGGCTTTTACTCAAAGTAGTACTTTAAAAAAACGCATTTGCGTATTCATACAAAAGAAAAACCTTATGTATGTGAAATTTGCAACAAGGCCTTTTCTCATAATTTTTCATTCAAAGGGCATTTACGTATTCATACAAAAGAAAAACCTTGTGACGGGTGCTTACGCGTTTCACTAACCTTCTCTTAAATTCTATATTTTATTTATTTCAACCAATCTCCACCGGGAGCCAAAAGTGTGACTTATGCAAATGAGATATTTTATATAAGTTCGGGGTTATCGAGTTATAAAATAAAATGAAAGGGGGAAATGAAATGAAGAGGGAGGAATGAATTGAGAGAGTACTTTTTCTAGTGGAAACATAGTCGTCGTGAGTAAAGTCTATTGAAAAGTGTAGATAAAATCAGTTAGGGAAAGAACTGAGAGATAGCTGAGATTGAAGCCGCCCATTAAAGGAATCTAGATATTGAAGAAGCAGCTAGACGAACCTGCCATAATAAAAGGTATCAGGTTAGTTTGAATTACCCAAATTACGTATAAGTGTGTAACTATAATTGTACGCGTCGACCGCTGTAGATTCAGTTAAGATTCCGTCGTTCATGATTATTGAATCCTTCTCATACTCCACTGTGTTTTATTGTTCTTAAAATTTGAATAGTATTTGTGTAATCTCTTAATTAAGAAAAGTCAATAAATAAGATTGATTTATTAAATAAATAGTAATTTATTATAAATTCAACACATCTAAATTCAGGCGATAATCGAAGGGGAGTTGATAATCTTAGAGGTAGTGATAGGCTACGACACTGGCGCCCAACCGAAATACCGGAATTAAGAGCAAGTGCAGGATTTAGAGTTTTGCCGGAATTATTTTTTTCGGGTAAAGAAAATGTGTCTGAGTTTATTACAAATATAGATGATAACTATAGACTATGAAATACCGGTACTATGAAATACCGGCGAATCTGGCGTGTGCGTATTTAAAAGGTCATTTAATTGGGAGAGCGTTAGACTGGTTTGAGGTCATCGGATTTAAGTGTGTAAATGAAGAAGCGACTGCGTTTGCAACGCTTAAAAAGAAGTTGTCGGATAGTTTTCCTGTAGTACGGAATAAAGCAGAGTTAGAGGCTCAGTTTTTTTCATCGAAGCAACGGAGAGGTCAGGCCCGTCAGACTTTATTTTCCAGCTATTAAAAGTCCATAAGGCTTTAAATTTGAATTATGATGAGATAAAATTGGTCGATCACATAGTAATGTGACTAGAACCCCAAATAATAGATTATTTAGAAATTCGAAACCCTACAACGAAAGTTCAGTTGGTAGAGTTGGTAGACCGGTATGAGGAACGTCATAGCTGCAGGGAAAACAAGGGTTCGAGTAATAATTTTGCTAGACGAGGTTGGGATATGAGTAGGAATCCTGAGGAAAGAAGGAATAATGGAAATTGGAGAGATACAGGGGTCGGAAATAGACAAAATGATCAAAGAAGACTAAGCAGGGGTGCGAATAATTTTTCTCGTCGTAATTATCAAAATCAAAGATTCAAGGATTCGCTACAATCAACCAAATCAGCGAACAGACCGGTATCAAAACAGTAGGATGGTGGTTAGGAAGGGTCCTAGTGATGATTCAGCAAAGCAGAATTGGAGGCGTGTTGATTGCAACAGCGGAAGGCAGAGAAATGCCAATTTAAACTTTTAAGAGATCGTGTTGAAGGAGATCCTCCTAATAGAATTAAACTTAATTCATTACGATTATCACCAGTTGATCTTCCGTATGTGCCGATTCTTTTGCATGATACATTTATAAAAGCTCTCTGGGATACAGGTGCGGAAAAGTCATTTATTTCAGAAAAAACATATCGATCATATTTTTCTTTTTGTCCTATTAAGAAATCGTTAGCTGAAGTAGTTACGGCTCAAGGGTCACAATGCAGAAATTTAGGCACAATTGAGTTACGAATTAAAATAAGGGAATTTTCGAAGTTGTGGAAATTTCATGTGATTGCTGAGATGCAATATCCATGCATCATAGGTATTGATTTTATGTCACATGCAAAGATCAGTTTTGATTTTTTTACAAAATCGTTAATCATTCCGGATTCGCAGATTGAGAAAGTGGCAATTTCGGACGAACCGGTTCAGATAGATTTATCAAACACTAAGTTAAATGCAGAGCAAAAACAGAAATTACAGATTTTGTTTAAGGAATTTCAAGGCTTGTTTTCAGTTAAGCCAGGTCTGACACATGTGTTTTGTCATGAAATTGATACGGGTGATAATCCTCCTGTTTTTTCGAGACCGCATCGCTATGACAGGGTCAAACAGGGTATCATTAACTACCATGTTCAGAAGATGTTAAACGATGGAACGATAATTCCAACAACATCGCCTTACGCATCTCCAGTTGTTTTATGTCGGAAGAAAAACGGGTTGCCGTTAGAAGACCCAGAAGCTTATAGGTTTGCATTAGATTATAGGAAATTAAATGCGATCACGAGGTATCCGCGATATCCGCTACCAATAATTGATTATTTGATCACTAATATTCCACACACCGAAATTATGTCATCACTTGATTTACGCAGCGGATACTTTCAGATGGCAGTAGACCCTAAAGATATTCATAAGACGGCGTTTGTTACAAAAAATGGTACTTTTGCATTTACTCGCATGCCATTTGGCCTTTCAGGGGCAGCTCCAAATTTTCAAAGGGCAATTGAATTGATACTCAAACCAGTTCTCGGGCGTTTTACCCACTGCTATATGGATGATGTTATCATTTCATCTCCATCTTTTGAATGCCATGTAGAGCACTTACGGGAAGTATTTAGATTATTGCAGGAGGCTGGTTTAACGTTGAATCGTGAGAAGTGTCATTTCGCGGGGGAACAATTACGTTATTTGGGTTTAGTTATTAATAAAGAAGGAGTTAAAACAGATGAGGAGAAGGTAAAAGCAATTATTGAAATGAAACCCCCGGAAACTGCAAAACAGGTAGCAAAATTTTTAGGAATGACGGGTTGGTATCAAAAGTTTATTAAGAACTACGCAGACATGTGTGAACCCTTGTATGGTTTAAAACGGAAAAATTCTAAGTTCCGTTGGTCGGAATCAGCGCAGTAAGCCTTTGATCGTATTAAGAAAGAAGTGACGGAAGCTCCAGTGTTACAATTACCAGATTTTCCCCAAGCTTTTGAACTTTATACGGATGCTAGCTCAGTGGGGGTAGGAGCAGTATTGACACAGAATAATAGGCCTATTGCGTTTGCCTCAAGAACATTAAACCGCGCCGAAAGAAATTATAGTGTGACGGAACGTGAATGTTTGGCTGTCATATGGGCGTTAAATAAATATCGCACGTATTTCGGATCCTTGCCGGTTAAGGTGATAACAGACCATGCTGCACTTACCAAATTAACGAATGGAAAGAATTTGTCGTCTAGAATGATAAGGTGGACGCTTAAGTTGGCAAATTTTAATGTGGAATGGGAACATCGCCCAGGTACGCAAAATGTAGTGGCTGATATGTTGTCTAGAAACCCGTTAGAAAGTAATGAAGAACCAAAGGTGTCTTGTGCGGTGATTAGGTCGTTAGTATTATCGTCTAGAGAACAGTTGAGAGAGGAACAGAGAAATGATCCGGAGTTAGGTCATATCTTGCGATTTTAGAAAATCCTGACGATAGTTCCATTAATGAGTCAATCTGTAGAAATTGGTCCCGCGACTTTAAATTAATTAACGGGTTGTTATATTATGCAAAATATACAACCACACTGGGTGAATTAAGAGTATTTATTCCCAAAACATTACGTAAAGACGTTATGCGAGAATTCCATGCCTCGCTGATGGCGGGCCATCTAGGCAAAAAGAAAACCTACTTAAAATTACTAGACGCGTGTTATTTCCCGTACATGAGGAAATACATTTATAAATATGTAGCAACCTGCGACCAATGCCAAAAATTCAATTATAAGAACGGATTACCAGCTGGTCAATTAATTCCGATAGTAACGAATTTTCCGAATGAAATCATATCTTTAGATTTATTAGGCCCATACCCTGCAACTAGTCCGGAACGCTATAAATTTATTTTAGTAATAACAGATAGTTTTTCTAAATGGGTTGAAATAGTTCCCTTAAGGAAAGCTTCGGCTAAAGCAATTGCCAATGCATTTTTTGAGTATTATATTTCGCGTTATGTAAATGAGTTCGCGTTTCCTGTAAAATGAGTTAGTGACAATGGCCCCCAAATAATATCCGAAGTTTTGAGCAAGTATGTCGCAGGTTGAACATAAAACACGTTAAAACTGTGGTATATCGACCACAAGCCAATAAAACAGAAAGAGTTAATCGTACTCTTCTAAAAATGATTTCGAGTTTTGTCGCGGATAATCACACTAACTGGACCAATTTCTGCATGAGTTTAGCTACGCTTTAAGGACAGCAGTACATGAGGCAACGGGTAAAACACCGGCGGAATTATTTTTAGGTCGAAATTTAATCACTCCATTTCAAAAATTAGTAATGGTAACTGATGGATCAGACTTAGTTTGTGGAAATATAGAAAAGTTGTTTGAAGAAGCTAGGATACATACAAAACGCCAGCACGAGTAGTGGGCGAAATATTATAATAAGAAGAGGCGTGAAGTTAATGTGAAGGTTGATGAACTAGTGTTAGTTCAAACTCACCCGTTGAGGTCGGCAAGTAAGAAAATAGGGGTAAATTTATGCCAAAGTTTGAGGGTCCCTAGAAAGTTCTGAGTGTGAAAAATAGTAATAATTTAGTAATATTAAAGTTTGGTAAAAGAATAACTGTTAATGTGGATCAGGTGAGAATTTACCATCAAAGAGAATCAGAGGACAGTGTTGCCGAATCGGAAATTGCGAGAAGTAGTGATCATAATTCAGTAGCATCAGACAGGTCGGATGATAGGCAGCCGAGATTAATGCAATCAGAAAGTGATGGGAATTGTCGTAGAGGATCAGAATCAGGAAATTTGGAAGGTAGTAGAGATATAGTTACGAATAGACGCGATGGAGAGGAGGTGAGAAGGAAAAAATGTGTGCGGACGGAGTCTGCTGTTTCTTGGGGGGGGGTGATGGGTATAATTTTAGGAAGAGAAAGCCACGTTGGACGGAGAGAGAGAAAAGAGGAAGACCAGAATCTTGGGTAGAGAACATGCAGAGGAAGAAGAGACCGGAGGCCCAGGTATCCCGGGACAAGAGAAAGTTGGCCTCGTCAATGCCATCTCGTCCCTCCAGAAAGCGGTATAGAAAGGTGGAAGAGAGGAATTCTGAAGGAATAATTCCAGGACCATCTCGCAGTGAACAGAGGAAATCGGAAGGAACAATTCCAGGACCATCCCACAGATTCAAATACAACAGACACCAACAAGAACGGAACTGCCCTTACAACCTTCGGAGCCGACGTCGAGTGGACAGCAGCCAAATTCAGAATCTCACAAGTGGAAAGAACGCCTCAGCAGGAGCATATCAGCTTCAGCGGACTCAATGGAAGAGGAGACCCAGAAGGTGGGAGCGCAGAGAGGACAGCCCTAGGACAAGGTCATCCAGTACAGAGGCCGTGGTTGGAGACAAAACCTATGCAGATTGCATCTAAAGACTAGCCAGGTTGTATAAATCTAATTTGTTTATTTTTCCTCTGACAGACAGTTCAGAGTATTTTCTATGTGGGCTAGTCTATTTCTTTTTGTAAAATTACCGTAAAAAGTCACTGCGTTGTGTGTATTTTCATATCGATTGAAAAAGCTTTTGTATTAAAATTTTTTTCCAAATTGTAGAAAAACATTTGTTGAATTGCAATTGTTTTGCTACACTTTAAAGACGAGGCTTTTTATGTGAGATTACTTGTATTGTTTGTTGTAATATATTCTATGTAAAAATGTATATATTTTTGTGTGTAATTATTAAGATGTATAAGTAGTGTCTGGTTTCGGGGCGCGGCGTAATTAGGAATACTAACAAAAAAGCATTAACAGCGCAGCGTGATTGATTGGGAATTTTTTGAAAATGAAACCAGATAAAGGTTATTTTGTTATGAAACTATATATATATAATATAATGTATGCCATATTTTATGTCAATAAGGAAGTTGTATAAAAGTTCTGTGCATTTAATGTCATGTTTTAGAAAAAATTGACAAGGTTTCCTTTCAGGGCAGCAGACCCTGAACATAGTGATGAGATGAAAGTTTGATGTCGTACGAAGATATTATTGTAAAATTTTTTATATTTATTAGCACTTAAGTAAAGTGCATGATCAGGGTTTTTTCCTTAAAAGGTTTTCCCTGATCTTTGCCCGAATGGGATGCACTGTAGGGAAATGATGTGCAAGATCAATAAATTAGAGTGGAGTACCCCTTTGAGTAGTCATTTCTGTGTGCTAGTTTAAATAAAGTTTCTAACTTAGAGAGTTAAAATTTTCTGCAAGTTCAGTGTTTTCAAGCATTCTAAAGTTCGTGAGTTAAAACTTTCTACAAGTTCAGTATTTTCAGGCATTCTAGAGTTAGAGTTAAAATTTTGTGCAGATTCAGTGTTTTTCAGACGTTAGGTAAATTAAGCGAGTTCTTTCAGGTCGTTTAGACCTTCAATAAGTCACGCGTTTTTTCTCGGAGGGGGGTTGTGACGGGTGCGTACGCGTTTCACTAACCTTCTCTTAAATTCTATATTTTATTTATTTCAACCAATCTCCACCGGGAGCCAAAAGTGTGACTTATGCAAATGAGATATTTTATATAAGTTCGGGTTTATCGAGTTATAAAATAAAATGAAAGGGGGAAATGAAATGAAGAGGAGGAATGAATTGAGAGAGTACTTTTTCTAGTGGAAACATAGTCGTCGTGAGTAAAGTCTATTGAAAAGTGTAGATAAAATCAGTTAGGGAAAGAACTGAGAGATAGCTGAGATTGAAGCCGCCCATTAAAGGAATCTAGATATTGAAGAAGCAGCTAGACGAACCTGCCATAATAAAAGGTATCAGGGTAGTTTTGAATACCCAAATTACGTATAAGTGTGTAACTATAATTGTACGCGTCGACCGCTGTAGATTCAGTTAAGATTCCGTCGTTCATGATTATTGAATCCTTCTCATACTCCACTGTGTTTTATTGTTCTTAAAATTTGAATAGTATTTGTGTAATCTCTTAATTAAGAAAAGTCAATAAATAAGATTGATTTATTAAATAAGTAGTAATTTATTATGAATTCAACAAATCTAAATTCAGGCGATAATCGAAGGGAAGTTGATAATCTTAGAGGTAGTGATAGGCTACGACAACCTTATGTATGTGAAATTTGCAACAAGGCCTTTTCTCATAATTTTTCTTTCAAAGGGCATTTACGTATTCATACAAAAGAAAAACCGTATGTTTGTGAGATTTGCAGCAGTGGATTTTCTCGTCGGCTTGATTTAAATATACATTTACGAACTCACAATAGTTAGAATTCTTATTTTTCACACATTTTGAATGTTACCATTTTATATCTCAAATTCGTTTTCAAGATTAGACAAATAACATGTGTGGTATGCTGGGAAATGTATTATTCATTTTTTAAAATTATCTGGACATTGAATGATTTAATTACATATACTTTGCGTTGAGATGAAAAGCATGGATATTTTTACAATATTTGAGGCGTATTTTATCTTTAGACATAACTAAAAATTTTATATGCTCCTTGTTTTTCAGCTCATTTCGAAAAGTGTTGTTTCTACTTTGCGTTTTCTACGGACCTTTGTATGTAACACTATTTTATGTGAAAGACATAACTTTTAAATAAATTGCAAGAAATGAGTTCTCTGTTGGATTTTTTTTTGCATGCTTATTTCCTCAATATTGTTTTTTTATCCTGTATATATAATCTAATTGTTCCTGTAATTTTTTGAAATATAATTTTATTTCACCACATCTGAAAGCTACTTTTCTAAATCAAAATTTTCCTTAAATTTATAAGCAAAATTATTTTTCAATAAGTATATAATTGAAACTTTTTTAAAAACACAGCAATTCAGATAAGTATAAAGTCACTACACTGCGAGAAACGATCTTCAAAACTGAGAGCAAACAGCTCACTTTTGAGTACTTCACATTCTCAAAATAGCTCCGATGCACGCTTACTCAAATCTGAGAATCGGATATTCTCATATCGAGACACAAGTACATTCTCATTTTTGAACCTGTTACGGGATCAAATTTTTGAGAATGAAAGATCGATATGCACTCACATTTGAATCTGTTAATGTATCAAATATGAGTTAAAACAATAAAATGAGTATGAATAGCATTTATTTTCGGTACTGTTGATCTAATATGAATTTTTAACAGAAAAATATTTATTAACCCAAATCTTAAGGGATTTAAAAATGTGATACCTGAGTTGTAAATTTTCACTTTCTACATCTTACGTATTATTTTATTTTCATTTCATGAAATTTTTACACTTAACTTCGAAATCAAAATTCATTTTACATTTATTGTGTGTAACAAAAAGGTACTCGCATATTATCGCGAAAGTGCCTAAGTTAAAGATAATTCGCCAAATTGGCAGTAACGATTTCGCATGTCCTACGCGCTGAATTAGCAACCATGTACTTCGTTTTATATAATGTCGCCAATACGGTGGCGACAATACGCAAGTATCAACAAAAATATTACTTTTCGAGAAAAAAAAATGCAACTATTATTTGATCACAAACTGCATGTCTTCGAACTTTTACCGCAAATATAAATCTTTGAAAACTGCAAAAATAAATTCGATGTTATCGTTTAACAAATGTGTATGCATTTTGAACTAGTTCCAGAAGCAATTTGATTCATTATTTATATTTATGTTTCTCTAGAAGCATTATATTGTTTCCTTAAAATCATATACAAGCAGAAAATTAACTTTTATTTAAAAAAATTCAGCCCTTCAATAATAAGTTATTAGAAATATCTAGGAAACATTATGATAAATAACAAATTTTTCTAAGTAAAAATTTCAAAACAATGCCAGAAAGAAATAGCTTTTTTACATATTATGTAACCTGAAGAAAAAAACCTTTTGACTAAACTAACACTCATTAGGCCCAGGTGTGTAAGTACTCTTTATATCAATTGTTTTGTTTAAATAGAAACATCTATCCACATGGAAATAAAGAAAATGCATTGCTATATTAAAAATTAAGATCGTTTTTTGTTAAATCAACTGATTTTACACTCTCCTATCACCAAAGAAAACAAATATTATAGTTTTTAAGTTAATGGTTTTTTTAAATTAAAATACTTAAAAATTTCAGTCCTTAGAAGAATGTAAAAACAACTAAACAGTAGATTTTTGCATTAAAAACATTTAAAATAAACAAGTTTTTAACCAACTGGAAAGAGTTTTTAGAGAAGTTTTCTGCACCCATTTAAAAGAAAAAATAACATCCCAAGGAGCAACAGAATCATAATCTAGCCATTTTTCTACTTTATACAGCATTTTATTTTCAATTATTCACTGTTAACAAGAAAAATAAAACAAACCAAAATCATATTGTTGAAATATTTATTCTGGAAATTGTACACATACATATATACATAAAAAATAAACAATAATATAAGTGAAATTTGTGAAATTTTTTTTTATAAACACTATCTAATCCATATTATAGTCAACTCCATCCTTATTTGTGCAGAACAGATTATTTTTTAGTGTAATATATATTGAATTATTATTGTAATATAGGAAAGTGTGTAAAAGTACATAAATAAACAACTTTTTAATTTTTTTTATCAAATCATGTCTTTGAGTTACAAAATGTGAGTGAAAATGCCTTTCAAACAGTGTTGTTTCAAATAAATTACATGTTAGGATATGCGAGTCATCTAAATTATTTACTGCAGAATTTATAGATAGCTGGTTCTGAAAGGAATTTTGAAAGTTTTCTCATTAGAGTAAAATTTTTACAAAGGTTGTTCATAATTATATAGTTTTCGAAATGACTATCTACAAAATTTAGCATAACACATGTAGTGATATGATATACCTGTATGAGTATTTAGAACATAAGGCAAAGGCTACAATGTGAAACCAATGGTCTTTGGCAGAAAGTGCAAAATGTATGAAATTCATAGATTAATTTTATCCATAAAATATGTATAAAAAAAATTCAGAGCTATATCAAAATTTAAAACAAATTATGAGTGGAAACATTAAAAATCAAGATTTGTACTAACAAGCAGAAATGAAATTAGTGCAAATTAAAAATAAAGCATTCATAATTTAGAAACTAGATAAAAGATTTAAAAAATACAATTTTTATAAATATTGCACGTCTACCTGAATTTCACATTTATAAAAACAACAGTTAAAAAATACCACACATTGGAACAATATATACAGGAACTAATTTGCTATCAGTACACTACACATTAACATCTTTTAGAAGTGGTTTTGAAATCGCTGCAAAAATTTTGGCATCCAATAGTATTCAATCAATGATGATGGTCTCCACTAAGAACTCAACACGACAATAATTTAAAAGAATGGCTTATTCCTGGCAAAAAAGGAATTACATTAAGAAGCAAAAACATAAGTACTTTTTTTATAGAAAACCAATTAGAAAAATATGAATGCCAGGATTTAAAAAAATAGAACAAAAGGTATTTAGAAATGCCAAGAAAAAGCAGAAAAAATAAAATTGAAACTGGAAAAATAATAACTGCATATAAAGAGTGGGGTGCTCAATATCAATTGTTATAATTTCTTACTAGTTCTATTCCAAAATGCAGAGTTAGTGTAAAATGTAGTACAGAGGACCCCACGCCTTTACCACGATGACATTAATTTTCTAGTTAATCATTTTATTCTTATATTAAGATTTATTTCTTACTTTTTAGTTTGATAAAAAAGCATGTTTCTTAAAACTATAATTTAAATTAATTGTGCTTCAAATACGTCAGACTGAACAAATTACGTATTATCACAACAAATGCCAAATCTAATAATAACACACCAAGTTGGCAACCCTGATTGGTAATTGCGTCTTATTGCAACCTATTAGCGATATTATATGAAATGAAGCACCTGGCAGCCAATTCAGTGTGTACCACACATAGGAAATCGGGGTGGCCAACTCAGCGAGTTATTTAGAGTCAGCGATTGTCGCAAAAATACACAAGTACCCTCCGAGTTCCTGTGTGTTGAACGTGCTGAATTGGCAAACAGGTGCTTTGTTTCATATAATGTCACCAATTGGTTGTGATAATACGTAAGTATATACCAAGATTTATGTTTTTTCACTTGTGTACAACATACCTGCATACAGGAGTTTTTGTACCCAAGCTGTATTAATTTTTGGTACTTTCATAATATTGCAACCATATTGGTGAAATTATATGTAATACAACACATGGTAGTCAATCTGGCGCATACGACACATGCAAAATCAGGTCAACATTATCTTGAACATTGGCATTGTTGTGGTAATATGTATCGTAAAATCTGGTGTATGGTGCACACTTTTAACACAAAAAATAAGATTTAATTTTATGCGTGCACGTTATATACCAGGTATAAAAATAAGAGCTTTAAAAATGTGAGCACAGGAAAAAAAATTAGATTTCTACATAGATCAAAATAATGGTTATTTAAAAGAAATGGCATTCCTTATGAACTTAAAGGGTTGCACTTCTAGATGTATACTATTTTTTACTAAAGCTTAGAATAAATGACTTTCAAACTTTAAGAGCATGACTCGCATACATCTCAGGTTTCTTCATGAAAATGGGGTGCACATTTTCAGCAAATAAACATAAAAATTAAAAATTGCTACTTGAAAGTATAAGTGCATGTAATACGATAGTATACATGATATGCCAGATTTTATGGTAAAAACATCATTTTTCTCTACCTTTCTTTAATGAGTAAAAGCATAAAATATATTTATATTGGGTTAAATATAAAGAATCTGATATATATACTTCATTTATTTTCATCCAAATAAACAAAACACTATAGTCACAATAAAGGAACCATAAATAAATGTAATGAAATAATTTCTTTATGAGAACTTTAAGACATTTTCCATACGTTTACCAATAAGCTAGAAAAGTTCTTTAAAATCTACAAGAAATTAGTCTCTTAAAAAGATTACTAATTGAAAACAAAATTTATTTTGTAGGCTTGCCTTTTTCAAGACATGCAAGCTATTTTAAAGTTCAATATGAAATAAAACTATTCCAATGTAGCAAAGGAATACTTAAATTATTATTTGCCTATAAGCAAGTGCCCAAAAAATCAACAATGTGACTTATTATGAATCAAGTAAATTTCATTAAGATATGTGACTACCCAAAATTCACAGTTTTGGTGAAAATTTTCAAAAATTACTTTTGTGTTTTTATTTTAAAGACTATACATTTAAGATTCCAAAAACACTCTATTTTTGTTTCTATGATATCTAGAAGCAAAGTTATAGCATAATTAGTAAACTGGAATTGGAGTTAACAAAACCAGATGCTGATCCCTACACAAAATATTTTTAAGATATTGAATTTAAATTTTCAGAACATGTATTATTTAGTTCTATCTGTGTTATGAATCAAACTCTAATCTCTGTGTATATACAGTGAACCCAAAAAGTGTTCGTACACTTGCAATTTCCTATAAAATTTATTGTTTCCGACTAATAAAAATTAATATTTTGGAATTGTAATTTTTTTATATCTGTAACTTGTTCTTGGTGGAATGACATAATTATTTTTTTAAAAATTGTATAACTATTATTTTTAAAAATTCATAATCAAAAAGCTCCTGAAAAATTACGCCACTAAAGTCTTAGAACACTTAACAAAAATCTCAACATAGCTTTAAATATTGTATTTCTTTCTTTAATTTAGAACTTAGTAGGATATTTTTAGTGTCCACAACAACTTTTGGACATCTTGATATAGATTTATTGAGTTTTTGTAATTTCTGCATTGATTTTCCTCCATGCTTCTGTGATTATTGTTTTTACTTCCCATTATGTGTTTATATGTCATGTTTTCTTTTTATTTTAAATCTAGTTCTCCCCAAATATGCTCTGCTGGGCTAAATAAATTGATTGAGGAGGTGTTTTCAAACTTTTGGGTACAGGTATAGAGACACCAGCAGTGTACATTGAGAGCAGTTCGCTTGGCGTCATTATCCTGTTAAAAAATGAAGTCGTCTGAAATATCCAAATTTGAGAGGATAATTTAAAATTTCTCTTTAAAATATTTAAATAGAGCTCATGATTCTCAATACCATCAAAAAATAACCAAATTACCTAATTCCTGAAGCCTATTTACACCCCCCCCCCTCCCCGCAAGAACACCTCTGTGTTGAATCATGGAGGT
>BMAO01003171.1:0-66453 GCA_019973975.1 Trichonephila clavata | reverse complement strand
TGTATTCTATCAGCCGTCTTTCCGGAGTCTCTTTCTCTTTCCTTCGTCAGCATGCCTCTCTCCTGGGTATCTCTCGTGGGAGTCTGGTGGAGTCTCTTCCTTCGTCCGCAGGGTTCAATTCCGGGAATCTCTCGTGGGAGTCTATCACGAGTCTCTCAGGAGTCTATCAGGAGTCCCCCTATCTTTCTGAAGTCCACTCTTTTAAACTCTAGGGACGGGTTCACTCCACGCCCCTCATCAAATCCCCATTGGCCGACCTCAGGGTTTTGCACCCGGCACCAACGGTCTTGCACGTCATCCATTCGTGCAGAGATGACAAAAGTCCGGTCCCTCTCAAAGGTTCCCGCGACAAGGGCACGGCTGACATCTGGCACTTCAAACACCTCGCCGCCTGCAGAGGCGCCAGCATTCAAGACGTACAATCACTGCCCATGAATAGAAATAATGCAGCGATGCCTAGTCCATAGTGTCCCCCAGAACACACCGTCGCCGACGGTCCAGCTGTCTGATACAACACAATGCAGCTAAAAACACGTTTTCTCCAGCTGTGGAAATGTTTATGAATAGAGGCGCTTTCTCCATTGTGACGATGTCACAGTTCAATGACGTCTTTTGCTTGCATATCCTTTAAAAGATCTTTTACCTCTTCCACTTTGGCAAATGGAAATCTTCGAGGATGTTGTTTAATAGCAGGATGATTACCTGTGTCAATTCGGTGTTTTGTTAAATTTGTTCTTCCAAACTCCTCGGATGACTTGGGAACCAGTTCCTTAAATTCACGAAGCCTTTCTCTGCATCTCTTCTCTGTTTCCGAGTTAATTCTGTGGTTTTTAGCAAATCCTCCGTTACATTTTCAGATGACACATTTGATGTTTGGAACGAACTTCTCTCAACACAGGTCACTGGGGTACACGTGGCTAACACCTTACCTTTCTTAATAATTTTCGGTTTATCACTTACGTTGGCACATCTTACTGGTATGGCTTCTTTTGTAATGTCTACAAGTGTTGAAGCTACTAAAACCCCTTTTGGAAAATTCTCTAAATCAGGAAATTCAAGGACTCCAAGTCGAAAATTTTTCTCTTGGTCTGTATATCCCTTCAATATTAGTTCTTGCCTAGCCGGTATGGTGAAATCCGATGAAGCAATTATTCGATAACAGGTTTGATTTCACTTACTCCTTTCCGAAAAAGGGTTACATCTTCCGTCGTAGAGCTATGCAAAGAGCTATCTTTAAAGTTCAAAATAAAATTGTATTTCACTAAAAAGTCCAGTCCGAGGATAAAATTGTCCGTAATTTTAGCCACAGAGACAGTATGACTATATGCGTTATTTCCGAAGGTTATCTTGATGTTCATTTTGCCAATAATTGGAATTTTGTCACCGGTCACAGTCTGGAGGGTAACGCAGGGTGGCGTCCAGATGATTTTTTCATTAAGTTGTTGAGCAATATCTTCCCGCATGATGGTGACATTGGCCCCTGTATCGACGATCATACGACAGGGTAATTTATTTACATGGGCTTCAATGAAGAATCCATTTCCGCCGCCACTTTCTGAAGAAATTTGAAAAAACCTCAAAATGGGGCTTTTATTAACTGGCACCCTCCGCCCCGCGAGACCGCCATGTTCTAGTTTTCCTGTGCTTTGGTTCTAGGTGCGTTCCCAGCTCGTTGATCTTGGTGAGCTTGACAGTTCCGCTGAACATGTCCTTCGGCTCTGCACCTCCAGCACGTTACCTTCGTCTTTTGTGCGTTTCTATTATACTTGACATTCAGGGATAACAGAAAATCACGCATTTCTTTCAGAGTATCCGCCATACCAGGATCTGAATTGGTTATTTCTGCTCCCCTCACCAGATGTCTGTCCCTTCTTGAAGCTCGTATTTCAGGCCGTACACTAGAGCTGATTTCAAGTCTTTTAACTCCGCCAATCGGAGAGCCTTCTGAATTTCAGGATCTTTCACGCCATCAATAAAGTATTGTAGAGCCAAAATGTCTCGTACGTCAGCTGGGCAATCGGCAAATGCGAGATGAGATAGCCGTTCTACATCTGTCGCCAAATCTTGGAGAGTTTCATTCTGTCTTTGTTGGCGTGATTTTAATTGCAGGCGAATAAAGTCCTTTAAACATTTTTCGCCGTAACGTAGCTCTAGGGCCACTGCGAGCGCTTCAAAATTTAATTGTTCTTCCTCCGGGACTGTTCTTAAGACATCTGCAGCCTCCGCTCGCAAAGATGCAGCCAGTTGGCGAGCTTTGGTAACAGGATCCCAGCCATTTCCATTGGCTACAATTGAGAACTGAGTTTTGTATACCTGCCATGATGTCTTTCCATCATATGTGGAGATCTTGATATTTGGCTTGGCGATATTGGGTTGATCTTGGCTGATTTCTTGTTTCCGAATATTTTCTTTGGCGAAATTTGATTTTTCGGCAGATATATCAACCTTCATTGCTTCTTTTAATTTCCCAATTTCTAGTGTTATTTCGCCAAATCTCTCCTCATTCTTCTCGATATTCTTTTCAATTTCGCCAAGTCTTTCTTCATTTTTGTCCACTTTGTCTGCAATAACATCTATCTTGGTGTTAATCACGCTTACGATGTTAGCTTTCATTTCCTCTTGGGTTTTTTTCATTTCTTCTAATAATCTTCCTTCCTGTTCTCTCAGACATGCCTTCATTTCTTTTAAGTTAGAGTTCATATCCATCATAGCCGCAAGCAGTTGGTTCAAATTTATTTCAGATTCACTTTTTTTTCTTCTCTTGCTGGCTCTTTTTCGCCAACCGCCTTAATTCGTTCATTTATTTCAGGCGAGCTCTCATCACTCACTTCTCTAATACTTTGTTCACTCTCCATAGCGTCTCTAAGTCGTTTCACTAACTCTTCTTTCAGACCAGTTGTAGGCAAGCCCCGATTCGATAACTGTTCTCGCAATTCTATAACACGCAGTCCAGACACCGATTCAATATCGAAGTCAGCCATTTCATTTATCTTCGCTATTCAACCCTACTTCTGACACCACTTTGTAACGAATTTCACTGTTGGGTTCAGGGATTGAATAGACTTTAATCAGGACAGCGATAAAACAGTTCTTTGTTATCAGCCCATTGAAGAATACAATGTTCAGAAAGGCACACGGAGAAAAAAGAAATACTCAAAAATGACTACATGGACTTTCTCAGTTTGAAATGAGTTTGTTTATATCAGATTTGAACGCATGCCTTTACAAATATGAGACATTACATGTACTCAAAATTTCAAAAAATGGTTAATTAACACTATCAAACAAATTAAAAAGATATTCAGGATTAAAAAGTTTTTTTAATATACTGGCTACATATTTTAAAGATTGGGGTTCAACAACAAATTTAGTTCTCATAAATCTTCCGAACTATTTTTCGTTTCTACCACGCTACCCGCGGACGAACACATGAGTACTAGATTGTTTTGATTTTGTAAGGCTTTTATAGGAATTTAGCGAAAAAATGTGATTATCTGCCTTTTTTTGGCGGATTACTTAAAAAAACAAATTTAACAGGTATGTGGCTACGTTTGGAGCATTTTATTGAAACATAAATTTTCAACTAAAAAAACACTTTTTTCTTTAAAAAGGGTGTGCATAGAACTAGGAATTAAGGTTCAAGTGTAGTATAGATACTTGGCGATGTCAAATTTTTTTGGTGACCAAAATCGATCGCCAAGCTACTTCACTTAGCGATAGGTTTCCCGAAGCCAGAATGAATTCATTATCTAACCAATAATATCTATATAAAAATCGAAAGGGCCCTCTCCCCTATACTACACTTGAGTCAGGAATTAAAATACAATTCCACAAAATTTTAAATTATTTTGGATAGATTGGGAATTTTTAGTTAAAAATTGCAGTTACAGTAAACCTTGTATTGAAAATTCTAATTAATATATTCAAATAATATTAAAACTGCACACAAATAACATCATTATCTGTGCCTAAAGCGATAAGATTTACATTATTTTTTTGAAATTGGTCAATTTTTAAAAAAAAAAAAGCATGTTTTTTCTCACAAATTGTATGTGCAATAAAATGCATAAATACATACACAGAGATTATAGTCTATAATACAAATAAAATAAAATAAAAGTTTTCTTAAAATGTTAATTCAATGTCTTAAAAAGAAATCCATTTGTGAACTTTACCGTGAAGCCAAAAAACATAGTTTCTCAGACAATGCTTTTAAAGATTTAAATACAATATGAAAAATGTTCTACTAGTTGTACATTTCTTAAACTCACCATATTTATAGCTCAAACTCTTTAGCTTCATGTTTAACTAATTTTCAACCCTTTTGCTGTTTTCTGGAGAGTTTTATAGATTATAAAAATTGTCGAGTTTAGTAAAATTTTCATGAAAAGTTGCAATTAGGATCTTTTACTCAAAATTCTAATGAATGTATTCAAATAATATTTATACAGTACATAAATAATGGAACATCTTTCTATATTAAGAATTCAAAGATATGTATTACTTTTAAAAGTTTTTTTAATATGCCAACTTTTATGCAAAAACTCGATTTTTTAAAAAATTAATGATATTTTTTACATTTAATTGCAATGAAGTACATAAATACAGTGAACCCCAAAAGTGTTCGTACACTTGCAGTTTCCTATAAAATTTAATGATTTCGACTACTAAAAATTAATGTATAGAAATTGTAATTTTTTTATGATATCTGCAACTTGTTCTTAATGGAATGACATAATTATTTTTTTAAAAATAGCATAACTATTATTTTTAAAAATTAATAATCAAAAAGCTCCTGAAAAATTACGCCACTAAAGTCTTAGAACACTTAACAAAAATCTCAACATAGCTTTAAATATTGTATTTCTTTCTTAATTTAGAACTTAGTAGGATATCTTTTAGTGTCCACAACAACTTTTGGACATCTTGATATAGATTTAATGAGTTTTTGTAATTTCTGCATCGATTTACCTCCATGCTTCTGTGATTATTATTTTTACTTCCCATTATGTGTTTATGTCATGTTTTTTTATTTTAAATCTAGTTCTCCCCAAATATGCTCTGCTGGGCTAAATAAATTGATTGAGGAGGTGTTATCACAAAATTTTGGGGCAGTTATAAAGACACCAGCGGTGTACTTTGAGAGCAGTACGCTTGGCTTCATTATCCTGTTAAAATATGAAGTCGTGTTCAATATCAAATTTTGGACAGACAATTTAAAATTTCTCTTTAAAATATTTGACTAGAGCTCATGATTCTCAATACCATCAAAAATTACTTAATTCTGTGGCTGATTTACGCCCCACGCAAGAACACTTCCACTTCCATGGTTCATTCATCCAACTAGATTCTTGTGACTTAAGTTTCAGAAAATTCAAAATTGACAGGAAAGTGATTGGGATGACAGAAAATTCAACATTTTTGGTTCTGATGGGCATATAATAGTTTTAAAGGAAAAAAATGAGGCATTTAATCCCGTGAATTTATGTGGAACAAGAGCTCCTCCACCTCCATGCTTCAACACAGAGGTGTTCTTCCAGGGAGGGGGTGTAAATAGGCTTCAGGAATTAGGTAATTTGGTATTTTTTGATGGTATTGAGAATCATGAGCTCTATTTAAATATTTTAAAGAGAAATTTTAAATTATCCTCTCAAAATTTGGATATTTCAGACGACTTCATTTTTTAACAGGATAATGACGCCAAGCGAACTGCTCTCAATGTACACTGCTGGTGTCTCTATAACTGTACCCAAAAGTTTGAAAACACCTCCTCAATCAATTTATTTAGCCCAACAGAGCATATTTGGGGAGAACTAGATTTAAAATAAAAAGAAAATATGACATATAAACACATAATGGGAAGTAAAAACAATAATCACAGAAGCATGGAGGAAAATCAATGCAGAAATTACAAAAACTCAATAAATCTATATCAAGATGTCCAAAAGTTGTTGTGGACACTAAAAGATATCCTACTAAGTTCTAAACTAAGAAAGAAATACAATATTTAAAGCTATGTTGAGATTTTTGTTAAGTGTTCTAAGACTTTAGTGGCGTAATTTTTCAGGAGCTTTTTGATTATGAATTTTTAAAAATAATAGTTATACAATTTTTAAAAAAATAATTATGTCATTCCACCAAGAACAAGTTACAGATATAAAAAAATTACAATTCCAAAATATTAATTTTTATTAGTCGGAAACAATAAATTTTATAGGAAATTGCAAGTGTACGAACACTTTTTGGGTTCACTGTATATACACAGAGATTAGATTTTGATTCATAACACAGATAGAACTAAATAAAACATGTTCTGAAATTTTAAATTCAATATCTTAAAAATATTTTGTGTAGGGATCAGCATCTGGTTTTGTTAACTCCAATTCCAGTTTACTAATTATGCTATAACTTTGCTTCTAGATATCATAGAAACAAAAATAGAGTGTTTTTGGAATCTTAAATGTATAGTCTTTAAAATAAAAACACAAAAGTAATTTTTGAAAATTTTCACCAAAACTGCGAATTTTGGGTAGTCACATATCTCAATGAAATTTACTTGATTCATAATAAGTCACATTGTTGATTTTTTGGGCACTTGCTTATAGGCAAATAATAATTTAAGTATTCCTTTGCTACATTGGAATAGTTTTATTTTCATATTGAACTTTAAAATAGCTTGCATGTCTTGAAAAAGGCAAGCCTACAAAATAAATTTTTGTTTTCAATTAGTAATCTTTTTAAGAGACTAATTTCTTGTAGATTTTAAAGAACTTTTCTAGCTTATTGGTAAACTTATGGAAAATGTCTTAAAAGTTCTCATAAAGAAATTATTTCATTACATTTATTTTATGGTTCCTTTATTGTGACTATAGTGTTTTGTTTATTTGGATGAAAATAAATGAAGTATATATATCAGATTCTTTATATTTAACCCAATATAAATATATTTTATGCTTTTACTCATTAAAGAAAGGTAGAGAAAAATTATGTTTGACCATAAAATCTGGCATATCATGTATACCATCGTATTACATGCACTTATACTTTCAAGTAGCAATTTTTAATTTTTATGTTTATTTGCTGAGAATGTGCACCCCCATTTTCATGAAGAAACCTGAGATGTATGCGAGTCATGCTCTTAAAGTTTGAAAGTCATTTATTCTAAGCTTTAGTAAAAAATAGTATACATCTAGAAGTGCAACCCTTTAAGTTCATAAGGAATGCCATTTCTTTTAAATAACCATTATTTTGATCTATGTAGAAATCTAATTTTTTTTCCTGTGCTCACATTTTTTAAAGCTCTTATTTTTATACCTGGTATATAACGTGCACGCATAAAATTCAATCTTATTTTTTGTGTTAAAAGTGTGCACCATACACCAGATTTTACGATACATATTACCACAACAATGCCAATGTTCAAGATAACGTGCCAAGTTGGTGACCCTGATTTTGCATGTGTCGTATGCGCCAGATTGACTACCATGTGTTGTATTACATATAATTTCACCAATATGGTTGCAAAAATATGTAAGTACCAAAAATTAATACGGCTTGGGTACAAAAACTCCTGTATGCAGGTATGTTGTACACAAGTGAAAAAACATAAATCTTGGTATATACTTACGTATTATCACAACCAATTGGTGACATTATATGAAACAAAGCACCTGTTTGCCAATTCAGCACGTTCAACACACAGGAACTCGGAGGGTACTTGTGTATTTTTGCGACAATCGCTGACTCTAAATAACTCGCTGAGTTGGCCACCCCGAATTCCTATGTGTGGTACACACTGAATTGGCTGCCAGGTGCTTCATTTCATATAATATCGCTAATAGGTTGCAATAAGACGCAATTACCAATCAGGGTTGCCAACTTGGTGTGTTATTATTAGATTTGGCATTTGTTGTGATAATACGTAATTTTTTCAGTCTGACGTATTTGAAGCACAATTAATTTAAATTATAGTTTTAAGAAACATGCTTTTTTATCAAACTAAAAAGTAAGAAATAAATCTTAATATAAGAATAAAATGATTAACTAGAAAATTAATGTCATCGTGGTAAAGGCGTGGGGTCCTCTGTACTACATTTTTACACTAACTCTGCATTTTGGAATAGAACTAGTAAGAAATTATAACAATTGATATTGAGCACCCCACTCTTTTATATGCAGTTATTATTTTTCCAGTTTCAATTTTATTTTTTTCTGCTTTTTTCTTGGCATTTCTAAATACCTTTTGTTCTATTTCTTTAAATCCTGGCATTCATATTTTTCTAATTGGTTTTCTATAAAAAAAAGTACTTATGTTTTTGCTTCTTAATGTAATTCCTTTTTTGCCAGGAATAAGCCATTCTTTTAAATTATTGTCATGTTGAGTTCTTAGTGGGAGACCATCATCATTGATTGAATACTATTGGATGCCAAAATTTTTGCAGCGATTTCAAAACCACTTCTAAAAGATGTTTAATGTGTAGTGTACTGATAGCAAATTAGTTCCTGTATATATTTTTCCAATGTGTGGTATTTTTTTAACTGTTGTTTTTATAAATGTGAAATTCAGGTAGACGTGCAATATTTATAAAAATTGTATTTTTTAAATCTTTTATCTTGTTTCTAAATTATGAATGCTTTATTTTTAATTTGCACTAATTTCATTTCTGCTTGTTAGTACAAATCTTGATTTTTAATGTTTCCACTCATAATTTGTTTTAAATTTTGATATAGCTCTGAATTTTTTTTATACATATTTTATGGATAAAATTAATCTATGAATTTCATACATTTTGCACTTTCTGCCAAAGACCATTGGTTTCACATTGTAGCTTTGTCATTATGTTCTAAATACTCATACAGGCATAGCATATCACTACATGTGTTATGCTAAATTTTGTAGATAGTCATTTCGAAAACTATATAATTATGAACAACCTTTGTAAAAATTTTACTCTAATGAGAACTTTCAAAACCAGCTATCTATAAATTCTGCAGTAAATAATTTAGATGACTCGCATATCCTAACATGTAATTTATTTGAAACAACACTGTTTGAAAGGCATTTTCACTCACATTTTGTAACTCAAAGACATGATTTGATAAAAAAATTAAAAAGTTGTTTATTTATGTACTTTTAAACACTTTCCTATATTTACAATGTATATTACACTAAAACATAATCTGTTCTGCACAAATAAGGATGGAGTTGACTATAATATGGATTAGATAGTGTTTATAAAAAAAAAATTTCACTTATATTCTTGTTTATTTTTTATGTATATATGTATGTGTACAATTTCCAGAATAAATATTTCAGCAATATGATTTTGGTTTGTTTTATTTTTCTTGTTAACAGTGAATAATTGAAAAAAGGTATTGAAAATAAAATTCTGTACAGCAAGTAAAATTGCTAAATTATGATTCTATTGGTCCTTATGATGTTATTTTTTCTTCTGAATGGGTGCTGAAAACTTCTCTAAAAGCTCTTTCCATTAGGTTAAAAACTAAATGTTTTATTAATGCAAAAATGTACTGTTAGAGTTGTTTTTACATTCTTCTAAAGACTAAAATTTTTAAGTATTTTAATTAAAAAAAACATTAACTTAAAAACTATTATATTTGTTTTCTTTGGTGATAGGAAAGTGTAAAATCAGTTGCTTTAACAAAAAACGAGCTTAGTTTGTAATATAGCAATGCATTTTCTTTATTTCCATGTGGATAGGTTTCTATTTAAACAAAACAATTGATATAAAGAGTACTTACACACCTGGGCCTAATGAGTGTTACTTTAGTCAAAAGGTTTTTTTTCTTCAGGTTACATAATATGTAAAAAAGCTATTTCTTTCTGGCATTGTTTTGAAATTTTTACTTAGAAAAATCTGTTATTTATCATAATGTTTCCTAGATATTTCTAATAACTTATTATTGAAGGGCTGAATTTTTTTAAATAAAAGTTAATTTTCTGCTTGTATATGATTTTAAGGAAACAATATAATGCTTCTAGAGAAACATAAATATAAATAATGAATCAAATTGCTTCTGGAACTAGTTCAAAATAAATACACATTTGTTAAACGATAACATCGAATTTATTTTTGCAGTTTTCAAAGATTTATATTTGCTGTATAAGTTCGAAGACATGCAGTTTGTGATCAAATAATAGTTGCATTTTTTTTTTTCGAAAAGTAATATTTTTGTTGATACTTGCGTATTGTCGCCACCGTATTGGCGACATTATATAAAAAGAAGTACATGGTTGCTAATTCAGCGCGTAGGACACATGCGAAATCGTTACTGCCAAAATTTGGCGAGTTATCTTTAACTTAGGCACTTTCGCGATAATATGCGAGTACCTTTTTGTTACACACAATAAATGTAAAATGAATTTTGATTTCGAAGTTAAGTGTAAAAATTTCATGAAATGAAAATAAAATAATACGTAAGATGTAGAAAGTGAAAATTTACAACTCAGGTATCACATTTTTAAATCCCTTAAGATTTGGGTTAATAAATATTTTTCTGTTAAAAATTCATATTAGATACAACAGTACCGAAAATAAATCCTATACATACTCATTTTATTGTTTTAACTCATATTTGATACATTAACAGATTCAAATATGAGTGCATTATATACTCATATCGATCTTTCATTCTCAAAAATTTGATCCCGTAACAGGTTCAAAAATGAGAATGTACTTGTGTCTCAATATGAGAATATGCGATTCTCAGATTTGAGTAAGCGTGCATCGGAGCTATTTTGAGAATGTGAAGTATTCAAAAGTGAGCTGTTTTCTCTCAGTTTTGAAAATCGTTTCTCGCAGTGCATAAGAACAGCCGAAGTCACAGTAATATAACACAACAGTAACGCAACGCAATGTACTGATCCAGCGGGAAATAGATCAAATGCCAAGCCGTAGGCTTTCGTACTCTCTTCGGCATAAATCACGACGGAATCACCCGTAAAGTAACAGAGGCTGCCGGCGCGTCTGAGCTTCAAGAAGTCTGAATAACAACTCATGTTGCATTTCAGTATGCCTTATATAGACACGGCGAAAGTGGTAGAACATTCCAGAAAATAGGAGAACCGAAAGTCATCAAATATTGCCAATTTTGGCGATACTTGGCGACAAAATAAGTTGCCAAAACTGTCGCCAACTGAACGATATCTCGCCAATTTGGCGAGATACCCAAAGAGCCCTATGTTATTTACAAGGTCCCATAGCAATTGATCTAATTCACATGTTTACATGCAATGAAAGTTAATCCTACACTATTTTTCAAGCAGAATAGTAATTTTGACATAATTTAACATTATAAACACATTTTAAATACCAAAATCGTAACAATATCCTTAGAAACATGTCATTTCTTCGTAGATTATATCCCTGTTAATTAATGCTCGAGGAAACAATTAACTATTGTATAAAATTTAAGACAAAAAAGTATTTGGATTCGTCTTTCACGAATTCAGATACAAGTTAGCTGACATTTACTAGCAGGTTGTGATGAGAATTTCAACGAGTAATCTCACACCTGATTTTTAAAAAAAATTGTAGAGAAGTGCAACACGGTATACATTTGTTTCATTAAACTAATTCTAAAATCAAATGTGCTTGCAATTAGAGATTCTATGAAATTAGTAGAATCAATTAATTGAATAAAACTTCCAATATATTACTAAATTTTAAGGTGCAATTTATACCTTTTCTGAGATAAGTTAACAAATGAATGCAATCGCTAGTTATGCCTTCGGTACCTTCCGGTTCCACAAAAAGTGGCCTTCAAACCAAAACAAATGTCTACTCTCGAGTAAATATAGGAAGAGTCTGAATTTTTTAGATTAGAGTATTTTTCTGCTATCCACGTATTGCCAGCTTTTCAGGCTGACAGTGCCTGAATAGTGGGAGCAGATTTACGGGGCAATTTGGAAACTAACTGTCGTTAGGGCGTGGCGCTAGAAGTAAGGTTCGGAGCGGCCTTTAATCGAATGCACGGGCAATCTCTGATTCAGTAAGCTTCCAGTCGGTGAGGGAGAGTATCGTAGGGTCAAGAGTTTGCTAGTTATAACGTGACAAAGTGTGTGCCGCTATAGAAAATCCAACGAAATGTGATGTGCGAGGAGTGATAAGATTTCTTTGGGCCATGAAAACTCTCAGCAGCGGATATCCATCGTTAATTGTGCGCCGTATACGGGCCAAATATTATGAATGAAGGTGTAGTACGTCAATGGATACTCTTTTTCAAGGACGGGAGAACACAAACATCCATAATAAATCACGGAGTGAAAGGTCATCTGTAGTGAATCCTGATCTCCTCAATGAAATAGATGAAAAAATTCGTTTGCTTCTTAATGTTTTAATCTCCCAATTTTCAGAACACTTCCCAAACATATTTTGGACAGTTTTGTACGACAGTTACGAGAACATTAGGCTACCGGAAGTTTTGTGTTCGATGGGTATTGAAAATGCTCACGGAGATCCACGAATGGGCGAGGCCTTAGAATTTCTTCCACGGAACTACTACGGATGGGGAGGACTTTTTGGGCAGAAAAGTGACTGGTGACGATACTTGGGTAGCTCATGTCAATACAGAGACAAAATAACGGTCTATAGCCTGGAATTCTATCGGATTTCCAACCCGGCAGAAGAAATCCCTTCAAACTTTGTCAGCGAGGAAGCTGATGGTTACCGTCTTTTGGAATGATCAAGGAAACTGGCTTATCAAATTAATGAAACGTGGGACAACAACAAATTCAGAAGTTTACTGTCGCACGTTGAAAAACCGAAAAGAGCCATCCAGAAGAAACGTCGTGGCCTACTGATGCCTGCAGTGGTGCTTCTGTACGATAGCGCGTGCCCTCATACTGCTATAAGAACACGAGAGATTTTGTGCAAATCCAAATGGGATGTGTTTCAATAAACTCCCTACAGCCCAGACTTGGTTCCTACTGATTACCACCTGTTCACTGCAATGAAAGAGTAGCTTGGGGGGACAGCATTTTACTGACGATGAGGAACTTAAAAATGCTGTGACGCATAGGTTTAAATCGAAGGCAGCCATTTTTTATACAGAAGGAATTTGTAAATTGTGTTAAAACGGAACGACTAATGCTTGAATAATGGGAGAGACTATGCTGAAAAATATAGGAGAGTTGTACCTTTGATATAAATAAATTTTTCCCTCTACCTTAGTTTGTTTTTTTGCACCCACATTCGGAGGCTGCCCTCCAATATAGATCTTTAACAAAACCGGCTTTTTGAGCTCTAAGAAAAAAAATTCATGCATGAGCAGTTTATTGAAATAGAAAAATAAAATGAGCCCATTTTAATTGTAAGAAAAATACATTTTAATGTAAACAAGATATCAATCATTGGCATGGCCAAGTAATTTTAGCGCGTTTTTCCCATGTTGTATTTTACAATAATGCAACTAATGAACGTTTTAGTAACAGAAAGTAGTACTGTACCACTCCTCTAAATGTACTACTATTGAGCTGAAAAGAAAATTTTCTGGAAAAATTTTGTGCAAAACTCGGGAAAATTTGGGATAAATTTGGTAAAATACAGAGATATTCAGGAAAATCTTGTGGAAAATTCCATGGAAACTCGGGAAAATTTGAAATATTTTAAGGAAAATTTGGTACGATTTTGTTGAAAACTAGGTAAAATTTGAGAAAATTTTGTTATAAACTAGCGAAATTCAGGAAAATTTGTGGAAAAATTCGGGAAAGCTATGGGAAAATTTAAGTATGATTCGGCTCATCTAGCGCACAAATGCGACCAAATGCCGAAAACCCGAGGTCAATTGGTTGCTTATTTGCTGAGAGAAAGGTACGACAAATTATGGAACGAAGACGAAATTTGAGTCCTAATAGCGCTTTTGTTCCACTACGTGAAAAACGCGCTAAAAATCCAAGTTTAATCCTTAACCCCGTAAGAAGTCAATTTTTTTGGCCAAAAAAGGGCACATTTTTTTATTAAATACAACTAAGGAGAATTATTAACACAGAATGTGAAACTAGAAGAACTTTATTTTAATTTTTAACTTCAAAGTTTTCGCATTATTATTTAGTTTTATAATTGTGTATCACAAAAACCCCTAAATATTTGCTTTTTATAAGTTCACTATGCATGCTATAAAGAATGTTTCATGTATCTTGAAAGAATTTTTCTAATATTTACAAGAAAAATTTCATGTTCGTACCCCTTGTTCAAATGGTGGAGGATTTTACGTGTGCGTGCATACATATATAAACAAACAATTTGAAGTCTGCCGTAATACTAAGTCTACATTGCAGTGGAAAGAGATATCGGTTTTCTGGATTATTTTTCTATTTTTATTTCTTTTGACGAGACAAATAGCATATTGCCTTGCCAATTCCTGTTCTTTTTAAAGAATATATTTTTAAGAATACAAATTCCTGCCTTCAATGAAAAATGTCCACCCTCGTCTCAAAGAAAATGCCAGATGAGAAGTATTTCCGCACCATGGGCAAACTGAATTTTTTAAAAACACTATCACCTGTAATCTCACTATAAGAATGAAAAATGTGTGCAAATCAACTATAAAAAGAAGAAACTATTAGTGCCCGTACAGCGTACGGGCAAACCAGTTAAGGTGTTAAGCTTAGTTTCCTTAATTTTTAACATTCACACATTCCCACTAGATTTCAAAAAGTTTCGATTGCTGAACTATGATATTTTTTTATGTATATTGCACTTGTAGATATGTACCTCCCTTTTGCGAATGAAATCATTAGATTTTAATTTTGGGTAGTAAAATAATAATAATTTCTTTTTCAAACATTTAATTAAACTTTAAAAATACTTAAATAAGAGATTAATGTAAAGTTTGAGATCCAGAGAATACAGGCAAATCTTTAGCTTTACACTGTTTATAAGAATGCATGATTTATGTTATACCTTTCAAAAAGTTTCGTGAAAGAAAAATAAAGTAATCAACTTTTTTATTTTTATTATCTTGTCTTCACATTTTATGATATTCTAAAAATAATAATAAATTTACATTATAAAAAAATTGTTTCTATACTTGCACAAGCTGTAAAAAGTCGCATTTGAATGAACAAAGTTTAGCGATTTATGAGAAATCAAAAAAAGTATGTTAATAATGTAATTTAAAACCCTTAAAGATCCTATCTTCTTTAAATAAGTATAATTATCCCGAAATTTTAACCATACATTAGAATTATTCGAACTTTCAGGATTTGTCACAGTTGCTGTTTCTTTTTAAAATTTATACTTTATATTTATAAATAAAATTCCTTTTTTTGTCAGCATTTATACAGTGGACCACAAAAATATTTGTACACTTGCAATTTTCTATAAAATTTTATGTTTCCGACTAATAAAAATTAATATATTGGAATTGGAATTTTTTTTATGATATCTAGAATTTGTTCCTAATAGAAATGCATAATCATTTTTTGAAAAATAGTATAACTATTATTTTTTAAAATTAAATAAAAAATCTACTTAACAATTACGCCACAAAAGTCTTCGTACACTTAACAAAAATATCGACATAGCTTTAAATATTTTCTTTTTTCTTAATTTAGTAGGATATTTTTTAGTGTCCACAACAACTTTTAAACGTCTTGATATAGATTTAATTAGTTTTTTTTTTTTTTTTTTTGTCATTTCTGCATCGATTTTCCTCCCTGCTCCAGTGATTATTGATTTACTTCCCATTATGTGTTTATATGTCGTGTTTTTTCTTTCTTTTTTTAAATCAAATTCTCATCAAATATGTTCTACTAGGCTAAATAAACTGATTGAGGAGGTGTTTTAAGAATTTTGGGATAGTTATAGAGACACCAGCGGCGTGCATTGAGAGCGTGCAGCGGCGTGCACTTGACGCTATTATCTTGTTAAAAAATGAAGTCGTCTCCATTATCCAATTTTTGGGCGGATAATTTAAAATTTCTCTTTAAAATATTTAAATAGAGCTCGTAATTCGCAATACCATCAAAAAATACCAAATTACCTAATTCTGAGGCCGATTTACACCCCCCCCCCCCTCCTCTCGCTAGAACACTTCCACATCCAAAGTTCATTGATCCAACTAGATTCTTGGGATTAAGTTTCAGAAAATTCAAAATTGACAGCAAATTGATTATGATGACAGAAAATTCAACATTTTTGGTTCTGATAGGCATGTAGTAGTTTGTAAATGAAAAAATGAGAAATTTAAGCCCATGGATTTATGTGGAACAAGAACACTTCCACGTCCATGCTGAAGAATGGATGTGGAAGGAAAAGGACTGCACTGGGGTTCAAATGTTATAACCATATCGATGGTTGAGAATAGGTGTAGTGAACTGAAGCCACTGAAGCAACAACGAATGTTTCCATTGCAGACATAACAGGAGTTCTTCTATTGCAGACATAACAGAAGTTCTTCCATTGCAGACACAACAGGAGTTCTTCCATTGCAGACATAACAGGAGGAGAGTAACCTATGAGTTTATAAAACCAAAGGAAACAGCAGAGTATTTTTTTTTAATACACCCCACCACTGAATATCTCAGCGTTCAAACGTACAGATGCTTATACCCATAAGATTTATCGCCTGTATCCTCTAGAATAGAGCATATTACTTCAATCACATCATCAACTACCACCCAATATCGCCAATGCACTAATCGTTTGTCATATTAACGTAGTCATAGAAAAAAAAATCTAAAATGAATAGAAATAAGTAATCGGCAAGCAAAAAAAAAAAGAATAAAGCCGAAGAACATTAAAATATAAATTGAAAAGATAATTCTTCATTCACTTAAAAATTAGTGATTGCTTAAAAATTTCTAAAATCGAGGAATGATAAAAAAAAGTTTTATTTCTTGTTAAGTGAAAAACTTCTTAAGGCTCAACCAAAATGTTTCAAATTTCGGATCTATATTTTTTTAGTATGAATTAATCTTACTAAAAACTATTAGTGGCTATCTGCGGCGGATTTTTAACAGTGATCTTCTATTAGAAGAGCAGATGTTTTCAACTCCTCATTGCCCACACTAAAACAGAAAAGATTTGAGGCAGCTTTCCGTGCAACGGGTTCCCTTTCAATATTCTGCTTGATTAATTAAATGTTAAGACGAACCGAAAAATATTAAAAAATTTATAAATGACTGGATAAAAATGTAATACTCAAAAAAAAAAAAGAAAGACCAATTTACGCAATTCATGTTTTATTCTTCGCGGAAGCCAATAGAAGACAATGAATAATTTGAACAAAATTTTATAATTAAAGCTTTTATATATTTAGGTGCGATAACAAATTGTGTTAACGAAATTGGAAAAATTATTGTTTTATATATCCTGTCTTTATATGTATATATATATATATATATATTTCAAAAATATACTAAAAATAGTTATATACCTAAGATAACTATCGTCATAATAGAAAAGATTTAGCCACAGAAATACTAATAGCAAACTCCCAGCCTTAGGAACTAGGAATGCAGGTTTAAACAAAGTTTTCTGGCCAGCCAACCTTCACCTGAATTTGCCAGTATTCTGGGCCATAGGGAAAGCAATAAATTTCTAGAGAAGTTTAACTATATTATAGATAAAACCATAATCTATTAATGTAATACTATAATGTTATAGCCTTTAATAATTACTAAAATATTTAAAATCAAAGGCAAACTAATACGAAGCCATGTGAATATATACATATTCGCTTCTTATGGACAATAACAGTAACGCATATAATTATTATGTATTAATAAAGTAGCAATATTACTATATATATATATATATACTTTTAAAATTTCTATATTTTATTTTAAAATTTATAGAAAATAAAAATACCGTCCAGACTTAAACGATTAATTTTTAATAAAATATATTATTACAAAATTACTTAGCTAGAGGCGCCATCTATCTATAAACTGTATAACTGAAAAAACTTTTTTTTTATTTAACTGTTATATAACTTTTTATAAATTTAAGAGGGTAACTGAGTTCTATACAATGTTTAATAAAGTTATTAATATTTAAATATATATTAGATTTATCACTAACTAATACCTTGTTACGATAAATATAATTCAAAATAATATTTCGATATATTGAGATGGATAAGTTTGAATTCCAGGAAGGAACTTTAAGAATGTTAAAATTAAAATCATCTCTTTTATCATAAATATTGCTATGTAATTTATAGTCCTTAATATATAATGATACATCCAAGTAATTAGTTTTAACAGGATTATTATTAATTTTAAGTAGCTTTAAATATCCCGGATAAAAATTGATATTGGGATTATAATTATTATTTTTACCAAAAATAATTAGGTCATCTATGTATCTAAAAATGTAATAATCATTATTAATAATATAATTATTTTCGTAAAAGTGTAAATATAAATTAGCCAAACTATTGCTAGCAGGGCCACCTTGAGGCAAACCTTTGGTTTGTTTGTACAGAGAACCATTAAAATTAATGTAGTTTTCTTTTAGGACAAAATTTATTAGAGTTCTAAATATTTGTAAATTAATATTAAGGTTATAATTTCTGTGATTATCTAAAATTATGCTAATTACATCATTGATATCAATAGAGTTAAAAAGATCTTCAAAGTCATAACTATGAACTGAATAAGTATTTTTATCTTTAAAAAAATCTATAATTTCTTTACTATTTTTAATTATAGCTTTATTACATTGCTTATTGATGAATTCTTGCAGAATATTGTGCACCATTTTACGTGCAGCAGTGATATAAGTTTTAAAACCATTTGTTACTGTTCTAAATTTAACAGGATTTTTATGAAATTTAGGTGTTAAAAATATATATGGATACTTAATCTTATGAATGGAAACATTCAATTTCCTGTATATAGCAGTGATTCGATTAGTAATTTCTTTATCTGACAATTCCAATCTATTGAAAGATTTATTGTTTAAAAAATGTTCATTAATCATAGTATTATAAAAATACTTACAGATAATAGCATAATTACCAGGCACTTTATCTATGTAAACAATGATAAAATTCTTTTGTAAATCATAAATTTTCTGTTTTACATCTTTATAAGTGAGTACTGGTTTAGAAGAATAGTTAAATTTCATCAGGTCTTTTAAAATATTGTACTTAAATTCATCAAATGCCTCTAAAGGCAAACCATATTTAACTGCAGATTTAGTAATGAAATTATTTATATCATTATTAATTTGATTTTTAACAGTATTATTGTTGTTAGAAATTGTTAATCTAAAACTAGTGCCTTTACTCATGATATCTTTTAAAATTCCATCCTTGACTATATTTAAATTGCCTGTTACTACATGTTTGTGATAGCTATCAATAAATTCATGATAGTTCTTACATTTACAGTCATCTATGTCAAGAGAAGGTGAGCTATTATTGTAATTAAAGATAAATCTGCCCATCGTTTTATTATCTTTAAAAGCTTTTTTAACTATTACATTCCTAACAGGAAAAAGTGACAAATGTCTATTAAAAACACTAGAAAAATTAACTTTATCAAATGTATTATTCATGAATAATAAAGTGCAGTATTCTGTAGTAGGTTTATTAAATTTATTGACATTTATATTGAATTTATTAAGTAAAAAATTATTAATGTCTTTTATTATGTGAACTGCATGACACACCTTAAAGCACTCATTATTTTTTAAAATTTCATCCAACAGTACAATTTCCTTTTTATTAAGACCAAACATGAAATATTTGATCTGCTTGATATTAAAGTTTAATTCAAAATCATTTATAATAGCTTTAATATTATCAATTAAAGAATTCTTATCTCTGTTTTTCCTTTTTGTTCTATTGCTCCTTGAGTTTCTTTTAAAATTCTTAACTGAATTGGAAGCAGTATAAAAAAATTCTTTGTTATTGTTCTGTGACATAATTTGGAGTGTGTTTTTAGCAAGGTATAAAACATTAGGACCATATGGATATATTGTATTAAAACTTCTTGATAAAATGATTTTCCCACCATAATCTGTGCTTAGTATTTGGTACGATTTTAATAATCGACAATTCAACATTATTAAATCCATGCATTTGAAAGTGTCTGAGCTCAATTTTATTAGAATTGTTGGTATAACTGAAGTTTTTAACATCATGTCTATGTTGATTAATATATATATATATATATATTTGCTTTTGGTTCAATAAATGGTTTTAGAATCCGCATGAATTTTATTTTACTATTTTACATATTTTGCATCAAAATATTTCAGAGGGTACTTAAAACGTTAATTGGATTTTGAACATCCATCCATCATTTTAAAAGTATGTATTTTTCTGTTAAATGTAATTCAGACGAATAATTGCTTTGAATTCTAATGATTACATATGCTTCCATAGCAATGAATAGAATATAATCAAATTACAATGATGTATTATTGTTGGATTCATAAGTGAAGAACTGAATTAAAGGAACTCAGAACAATTACGAAACAACAGATGTACACACATTCACATTAATATTTAAATGTTCTTAATAACCAGGATAAGAATAATCCATTTTAAACGCAAAATGTACCATAAAAAGTTAAAATAAATTTTTAGATCACAAAGTTTTTTAAAAAATACAAAGACCTCATAAAAATTCAATTTCAGTTTCTATATTTTAAATAAGCTATTAGTAATAATGAACATTTTACTAATATTTTCTTTTGTGTTTATTTACAACGTGGAAAATACGCAGAACTTGATGTCAGTGCGTTTCAATGTGCTGTATTACAACAGAGGTAAAATGAAGAAGCAATTATAAATTAGGTTATCTATATATTATTTATGATTTCAAGTAGAAAAGAGTTAAATAAATTACCCTTTTAAGCAACAAATGAATTATTAATAATATTTTTAAAGTACAGAATTAACTTCTCTCCCTGTACCTTACAAATAGCTTGTTGAATTCTATGTTGATTTGTAACAAATGTATACATAAGCTTGCTATAGAATATAAGTTTTAATTTAAAGCAATACAGAATTTATATATTCCTGTTTAATATTTATTCTTTTTCGAATAGTAAAGATAAAAATATATCCACATCATCCATCTCCTCTGTCTTCAATTCGATTCTTTACTTGCCCCTTTCAGTTAATAACTTGGTACTTCCTTTTACTAAAGAAAATTATTCAGTATACGATGTTATTATCGACCACATCTGGAAACTGTGTCAACTAATCTATTGTTTTAAAATAAACTGAACTATTTATATATAGAGAGAGAAGATTAAAAGAATTTATCATAATGATGTTTACAACAAAAAACAAGACAACTTCAATGAATAACAACCAAAAATTTAGCCAATTAAGTGTAATTGAAAAATTCAAAAAATATCTTTTCCCAAAGAATCCTCCAACTGAAGTACGAGACAAAATCAGAGAGCATAGCTTTCCTGAAAATTCTGTAATAAATGAATATTTGTTATTGTTCAGACTCCTGTATTTGGTTGGTATTAAAGCGGTAGATAACGCCGTAAGCAAAAAGAAAAGTAATTCAGAACGTAAAGCAAAATATGTAAGAGAAAGTTTAGTTAGTTGTAGCGAAACCTGTTTGAAATATTTTGTTTTCAGCATTATGTACTCCAGGAATTTTATCGTAGTTTTGCAGCTGATGTTCACAATGGACAGTAAAATGGATGTGTTACGTGTTTTCCAATTGATTTTGTTCACCGTTATTTACACGTTAGTTTACCGGAAGCGACGAGTAATGTTACAGATATCCAAAGACATTGGTTGCATTTATAGGCAATTGCCAAATTGTAACTTTAAGGAAAAGAAACATCTTTTAACAGGACTTTTTATTTTTGTACTAATTAATCTAATTATTCGACATATTGTTCTTTGGCATATCAAAAAACAGCGAGATGTTTCGGAATAAGTTCTACCAGTTATTTTGGGAAACAGATGATCATCCCTATAAGTTATTTTTTAGTTTCTTTCCTCCTATTTGTTGAAACGATCACTTACATCATAGCAATCATTACTTTATCCATCTTTGTAACTTTTTATAGTCTAGCTTGCAGCTGCATTCGTGATGTTTTGAAGTGTTTACTAATTCAAATACATGGATTCGGTTCATCTAATGAATTTAAAAAGTTGCATCTCAATTATGAAGACATCATGAAAAAGTTAAATGACATGGATTCCAAATTTTCATTCCTGGCTTTCGTGACAATCCTGATCACCACATCTGGTTTGTTTTGGGATGTTTACAGAATAACATTCCATAAAAATGAAACTACTGGATATTTGCTCTTCACACTTTCTGGAATATCTTACCTGGTTCTTCTATTACAGTTGATGATTTGAGGTTCTGCTTCAAATGAGCAGGCAAATATTGTTAAAATCCACATACAGTGTTTACCACCTAAAATTGTGGAAAATCAGGACCAAATGAGTTCCTTTAAGAAGACATTGTTACAAGACAATGGCCTGACTTTATGGAAGATATATGTTATGGATAGATCTCTTGTGATTGGCATATTTGGTACGCTTTTAACTTACGGAATAATGCTTGGCACTTTAGGAAAAACTAGTTAAGACCGGTGGCGTAGCTAGGTATCCAAAGGCCCTGGTGTAGTAAACAAAGTGAGAGCCTATTTTGGTTGGATTTTATCAAGTAAAAATATATGAATATTTTAAGTTTACAGAGCTACAATTTTTATTTACTATCTTTTCTTTTAGGCGTTCATAAATATCTTCTCTTTTATGTCGTTCTCATTTTTTTATACATGATTTTTTTTTATAATTTATTCAATACAATTCGTATGTATTCGAGTATTTGCTGCCGTTAAAAGAAAGCAGAAACGTAATGCTACGCTACAAAACATCGTTAGGGAATCCCTAACTGTTTATTGGGAGGATCGAACTCATACTCACCAGAGGGCTTTGAGCAAGGGTGGCGAACCTTTATGGATCAACGTGCCATTTTGTTATAACGAAATATTTATTGAGGTATAGATGTGGCATCAAATAATTTTGACTGGTGATTATTGGGAAAATAATCAAACTAAGTACCACTAACAACTCCAGACTCTTTATTTACTACGAAAAATTACATTTTGTACTTTATAGTTGTAAATGCTTTAATTAAACGTGTAATTCAAATTAAAGTGACATTAGTGTGTGTGCTTTCTTTTAGATTAGATGAAAAATATATATATAACTTATATTAGGATTGTAAGATGTTACTTTTAGCAGAATGCATTCTGAATTGGAGCCATCTGCCAAGCGGTTTCTAAGCGTGTCTTTAATGTTATTCGTCTCTGAAAATAATGACTCACAGAGATGATAATATGGTTAAAATAGCATGGTCCAGCTTCTTCAAACTGTTAAATGTGTCTGGAAACGAATTCCATGTTTCCAAAATTTCATGACTAGCATTTTTACTTATACTTGATATGCTTGTTAATATTTCTCTTTCAATCAATTCTAACTTTCTCCGTTTTTCAACAAATTTTTGAATCCAGATTGAAATAGGCTGAAAATGAATCAGTTGTATTTCAAGTTTTTTAATGTACAACCAATCGAATTGGTACAAGCTCAGTTTTTTAAATGAAGTCACGTCAGGGTACTTAAAAAACTTGAGCATTTCGGATAATTCTTAGGACTGAGAAAATCGCTGATAACTGAGGTCAATCACTCGCATTTGTTTGTAATACTTCATTTTGAGAACTTTGTTATTTTGAATTAAAAGGCAAACCGTTGGATCGGTGGCATGACCAAAATATTGTGTCGCGTGCCATTGGTTCCCCATCCCTGGCTTAGAGTTTAAAAATGGTCTACAGAGATGGACAGTAAATGATACAAAAATATGCATGAACAAGAAAATACAACGCAATATTATTATATTTATTTATTTTTTTTTTAAAAAAAACTCTCTCTCTGCAAAAGAGCAGAGGAGGAAGGGGGGGGGACAAAATAACATCAATGTATTACAGATACGAGAAGGTGCGAAATATTGAAACATGAAACTAGCTTATATATTACAAATCCTATTGTTATTAAAAATAGAATGTAATTAGGAAAGAGGCTTCTTGTGTGTAGGTGTTAGTAAAATGCATGGTAAGATTTTTCATCGAACATGAAGTTTATTTTCAAGCAACAGTTTGAAATGTGTGAAATGTTGAATGAATGAAAACATTGAAAATAACAAACTTTGCAATAAGTACAGTTCCAGAGACTGAACAAACAACGAAAAGAATTTGGGGGAATTCCCTACGAATTCGAAATAACTTTCAACTGGACTATGAAGATTATAATTATGTGTTTTTTTACAACCTTTTGTATTTATATCTTAAAATTGGGAGAAATTATCTCAAATTTGGCTTGCTTGGTGGTCAGGGTTCGAGGGCTGCCCTGAACATGAGGGCCCCGGTGCACGGAACTGCCTCGCCCTTTGATAGCTACGCCGCTGGTTAAGACCGAAAGCTTTAACTTGCGTCCATTTTAAAAATTCAGGTTTAGGTTCCGAATTTTGAGAAATAATTGCAGTAAAATACTTTTAACGACTAGAATTTTTTTCATTATCTTTCAATTGCATCATGTCCTTCTGAATTTTTAATTCAAAATTCTTGTTAATTTAATTTAAAATTTTGTTTTCCTTTAAATTTTCTTTAATTAAAAATAGTACGTCGAATCTTTTTTAAGATAGAAAATCTAGTACGACAACGGCAAAAAAATAGAGAATATAGCTTTGCATTTTTCATCTTCTTTGTGTTTCAGCTTGTGAACACTTATGTTTCAAAAGCTGTTCCTAATACAATGTAAAGACAGAAAATGTGTGATAAAAATAGATTTTTTTAAGATGGGACATTTTATTGTTTTACAGCAAAAACCTTTACTTCACTTCTTTTTTTTTTAAATTCATTCTATTAGTTCGCTGTCCAAATATATATATCTTGTTCAAATTTTCAATCATTGATAAAATACTTTTTATTCATCCATTCAAGTTCAAATGCATTTTTTAAAACTTTTAGTGGATGACACTTCATGTTAATACAATTGTTCAGATATTAATTCATTAATTTAAATAAAAAATTGATAGTGTCAAAAAAAGTAATGGTCCAACACCATACATAAATAGGAAAATTACTCGTTGTGTCCCTGTAGCTTAATGGACTTTTAATCCAAAGGACATGAGTTCGAATCCTACATGGGGTAACCAAATTTCTTAGAAGGAGGTTTATGAATGAATAAATAGTAACAAACAAAAATAAGAGTTCAACACCATATATAGAAAGGAAAATGGAATATCGCTTTCTATTTTGTCACTTAATATTGTGATTCTGTCATATGTATATACATATTTATATTAATTGTACCTATTTAAAAAAAGGAACTAAAATAAAAAATTTCTTTGTTGATCTAAGTAGGATTTGACTTAAAACAAAAGTTTTATATTTCTTGTTTTCACAGTAATTTCTTCCTACAAAATGTTTTTCTTTTTTAAATAAATCTGTATTTTTCTATTACCTATCACTTAATCTACATTAACTTTTCTCTTTAATATACACTGCTGGCCACAGTAAATGCAACTCCCTGAAGGAAGCATGCAAATAACATGAAATGTACAACAAGCATTAGTGGAGGTGAGATATGCAAATGATTAGAATTTCAGCGCAGACACACATCACGCACGCCTGTGGCGCCATCTCAGAGCGCTATTTAAGGCTTGGGGATTTCAACGATTTCAAGTTCGGCAATTGTGTTTTTCTTGTGGTTTTTTTCAAAAAACGATCAGTTATGTCTCGTAGAAAACAGCGGTCAGCTTTTAATCAAGTACCCGAGTTCGACAAAGGAAGGATAGTGGTATACCGAGATTGTGGATTAACTTTCAGAAAAATCGGTAGTCGTGTTGGACGAAACCAAACAACTGTAATGCGGATATGTTACCGTTGGAGGCAGGAGGGTAGGAAGGACTTACGTGGTTCGATCGCAATCACCTCAGTGCACCACTTCACGTGAGGACAGACAAATTGTGCGCATCGCAGTGACGGATCGCTCAGTCACATCACGAACCATAGCACAGCACATTGAGACTGCAACGCATCATTCAGTGTCTGCGTGCACCATTCGACGCCGTTTACAGCAGAGTGGTCTGTCCGAAGACGTCCATTGCTTGGTCTACCCTTGACGCAGAACCAAAGACGTCTCCGCCGCCAATGGTGCGAATAAAGAAGGATGTTGGCGGCAGAATGGAATGAATTTGTCTTTACTGATGAGTCACGCATCTGTCTGCAACACCACGATGGTCGGATACGAGTCTGGAGACACCGTGGAGAGAGGATGCTGAACAGCTGCGTTATGCACCGCCACACTGGTCCTGCACCGTGTATTATGGTATGGGGCGCGGTATTGGATATCACTCTCGCACTCCTCTAGTACGCATTGCCGGTACTTTAAACAGCCAGCGCTACATCTCCGAGGTGTTGGAGCCAGTTGTCCTTCCTTACCTTCAGGGCTTGGCCACAGCCATATTTTAACAGGATAATGAGCGACCACACGTGGCACGCATTGTCCAAAGGTTCTTCGTCAATCACCAGATTGAATTGCTTCCCTGTCCGGCTCGCTCTCCGGATCTTTCGCCGATAGAAAACATGTAGTCCATGGTTGCTCAACGATTGACCCAAATTACACCCCCCCCCCAGCTGCTATACCAGATCAAATTTGGCAACGTGTGGAAGCTGCTTGGTTTGCTGTACCCCAAGAACACATCCAAAGTCTCTTTGAATCAATGCCGAGGCGTGTGGCAGCGGTGATCTCCAACAATGGTGTCTACTCTGGCTACTGATTCTGGCACTTCACAGAAGTCTATAAATTTAATCATTTGATACTAGGTCAACATGTTATCTACAAAATAAATTTTGTTGTGCTATCTCATGTCTTTCTTGGTGTTGCATTTACGTTGGCCATCAGTGTATATTATGATAAAAACATATGTATAGCTTTGGGAAAAATATGTTTATATGTAAAGAATTATGTTTTATAATGGTATTAAATATAAAAACTAATGTCTCGAAAAAAATAAAATTGCTGATTTTTTTTACCCATTTAAAATAAAACATTAAGCTCTTTTTTTAAAAAACTTTGTTTTATTTATTCTTGATAAAAAAAAAATCTAGAAAAATTACAGTTAAAATATAATTTATTGCAGCTGTGTTTCAGGAAAATTTTTCCTTCTCTTTATTACGCTTGAAACATAAAAAATCAATATAATTTTTGCACGTTGAATTAATGGAAAAATTACATTATAAAGAGAGACAGTTTTTTTTTTATTTTAACAGTAGCACTCCACATATCTTTTGTCCAAGCAAAAACGCTCTGCATACACATACAAAGAACAGAAGTACGAACTAGGAATAAGATTTTAAAAAAATGCGAAGAACTACAAATTAGATTACAAAAATAATGAAATAAAATCAGTCATAGACAGTGGCGCACACAAAGGGGGGTGTCCTAGGAGTCCGGAACCGCCCCCCCCCCAAAGCCCTTGAGTTTTTTCGATTGATGATATATAATGTAAAATTTAATCAAGTACTTGTAATTAACAATTTATTTTAGTAATTAATGGTAATTATTAATGCAATAATTTATTTTTTACTGATTTTGTTTACAAAAATCGACAAAATCAGTAGAATCAACTGGTCTTGTCTTGAGGTATGATACGAGCTGGGGGACTTTAGACCATGGAAACCATCCTTGAAAAATTTTTGTGTGCGCTACTGGTCATACAGGATGACTATAATAGTTTTTTAGACTTCTATTATCTACCATGAAGACTTCTGCTGATTGCTGGCATTCTCCAAGATGTTTAGTTTCCTTAACTTGATTGGGTGTTTGAAGAGGACACAATGTGGGAAAGGAAGCATTCCGAATTGGTTCAAATGACCAGGAACACTGTCATGACTAGTTTCAAGCTTGAAGGTTGTAACTAATAGTTATTGATAGATTTTTTTATTCTTTCAAAACTTTCGATTTCTTTCTTACTTCACCTTTATGCGAATTTTTTACGCGCTTTAGCATTTCTTTTTTAAAATAATACCCATACATTTTCTGATGTGGGACTTAAGTAAAAGAAAGACATAAAATATGAATGTGTATTGAGTATGCTAAACTAATATTTTTAAGAACGTTAGTTTCTTCATATTTAATGTAAATGGTTGATAACATGGTTTTTGAATGTTAACTTCCATTTCATTGTCCTCACTCCATTTAGAGTTTCCATAGCGTCTCATTAAATTTGTTAACGAAGAGGAGTCTTTTCTAACGAGTTCTTGATGCACGGATAACCAAATCATCAACAAAATTAGTACATTTTATAGTTTGGCAATAATTGGAAATTTGAGGCAGATTATCATTATAAGTGTTAAACAATGTTGATTTTGTTACTCTAAAATGTTGCAAACCTAGATAAGATCATCTTAAGTTTGAAATGGCGCTTTTGTATACAACGGCAAAAAAAGCGTTATTGTGTCAAATTTCTTAGGCATGCGAAAATCTCCTTATTCCTCAATACACATTTAGCTTTCCATGCAACTTTAATTTCTATGATCAGTCATACGCTGATTTAAAATCAAAGAAGATCACAAGAAGGATTCTGCCCTTCTTTAGGGCATCTTTAATTGCTTGACTCAAAAATGTTAACTGCTAATGTATTTAGTTTTCAGAAGCCAGCCTAAGCGTTGAAAGCAGGAAAGTTGTTCCCAGAAAGAATGCCAATATTTCCTTTTTTATACGTTCCTTCTTACACATTATACTCATGCTATCAAAATTATTATAACAAAAGACTTTTTAAAAGTTGTTGGAACCTCCGAAGACCATATCCTAATAAATAAAGACAACAGAACATTAAGTGCACTTAGGATCTATATTGCTTAAATATTCTGTACGCATACCATCTGAGCTCGAATACTTTTTGCGCTTTGTTTGTTTTGCTCTCTACAGGAGTTGTCAATACACTTGACAACTCCTGTAGAGTAATATCAGACTGAAAATTTGCTCTGGTATTGTATTAGTATTATCCTTTATAAGTTTTTTTTAATGTGTCTCCTATTTTAAGACATTACATAATTTGCTTCATTGTTGAAGTAGCATTCAACAAAATATCTGAAACCTCTGTAATTTGTTAACTGTTATGAATAATAGAAAGCTTTGATGTTTTTCCGTGTTTATTATTTAAATTTGACAGAAATCTCTATAGTTTATTACTGTCCTTTTTACAGTTCATACTTGAGAAAATGCTGTTATTAGAAAGTTTGAAGAGTTTATTTCCACTTTAAAATCTCTACCTAAGATTTTCCTGGTTGAAATACCTTCCGTATCGCCTCTCATTTCAGGCATTATTCGAGCCTCCTCTAGCCTTTCCTTCAGTACTTTCAGCTTCTCATCCCAATGACATTTATACCTTTTTGCCTTACAATTTGGAATGGTTTTTATCTAGCAGTCTCTGCAACTACGTTACAAAAAGCTTTGTTTGTTGCATCGACGATTTAGTCGGTGGAATAGACGTCTGCTATTCTTCCTTCAAGAATGTAAATAAAAGCTCCCCAATTTATTCTTCTGAAATTACATGAATTTTTAGTGTTCACATAGGAGTGTTCCTTGATTTTGGGGGGGGGGGGTATAGAACAAATAATCCTGCGATATCCAAAACCTGAATCTTCCGAAACATATCTCATTGAAACTTCTGCCCATTCAGATGAAATGAAACCCCAAACACGATAAGTAAGGGAACCATTGTAGTGGAGATGCGAGGGACTATCAAATCTCTCATATATCCACTGAAGCTGGCTTGATTTTAAAAACAGACTCCAAATTTCTTCCAGCAGCATTATAATATCTACACTGGTGTGCAAAAATTAAGGACGAGACGGTTTTTTCAATATAACTTTGTACAAAAGCATTCCAAATCAACACATTTAATACCGTAAGATCCCCAATACGTAAGGACTTGAGTAATGTAAGCAACACTTACTAAAAGAGAAATCAGAGGGATAAAAAGAAGCTTTATTGAAAAAGTAGCATGGAGCGCAATGTGACTGAAGGCCGAAACATCCCTGTGATGGGTGTCCAGCAAGAAATATCCGGTCTTTAGTAGGGGATATGATCTCCCCTGACTACTAGGCAGGTTTCACAGCGTCTGCCCATGCTGAGAATGAGGGTGTCAATGAGTTGTTGAGGCATTGCTGCCCTTTCGTCTTGCAGCGCCAATCGAAGCTCCGGAATCGTTACTGGTGGTAAGGTACGAGATGCCAAGCATCTGCCTAGAAAATCCCATACATGCTCGATGGGATTGAGATCCGGAGATCGTGCCAGCCAATCCATACGTTCAATATCCTCACTCTCTAAGAGCTGTTCGGCAGCTACTGTGCGATGACATGGTGCATTGTCGTCCATGAAAAGGAACTGCGGACCCATAGCGCCTCTAAAAAGACGCACATATGGAAGAAGAATCTCGTTACAATAACGGGTCCCGTTGACTGAACCTGCGTCGAAGATGTGAAGGTCTGTACGACTACCAAGCATGATGCCTCCCCAAACGAGAACACCGCCATCTCCATACCTGTCCCTTTCAATGATGTTCGAGGGATGATTGCGGCTTCCCCGCTCTCTCCAGATGAGTATGCGATGAGAATCGCTACTCAGACTGAATCTGCTCTCATCTGTAAAGAGTACTCGTCCCCATTCATTGTCTCTCCAATTCCGGTGTTCCTGGCACCACAGAGAACGCCTTCTCCGATGGGCAGGCGTTAGAGGTACACACCGTACAGGGCGTCGTGCAAACAGACCACCATCGTGCAGTCTTCTGGCCACGGTAAAACGCGATATCGGTCGTCCAGTCGCCTGTGTCTAGCGATTTCTCCCGCTGTCTGCTGCCTGTTTCTTCTGGCCTGTAAGGCAATATACCGGTCATCTGCGGGTGTGGTTCCTCGTGGACGACCACTACTAAACCCCCGGATAGCTGTTCCTGTAGTTTGAAATTGTCTCCAAAGTCGTGAAACGATGCTGTGAGCAATTCCGAACTCTGCAGCCACACTTGTCACACTGCGACCTTCCTCCAACTTCCCAATGATTCGACCTCGGGTAAAAGCATCCAGATGTCGTCTAACAGATTGATTATTCGCCATTTCTCGCTGAGGCAGCAACTCGGTGTGATTTTAACTGCTATACGGTGTGCAATATCTTTGCCAGAAATACTAATCTTACACCGACAACATGATTTACTACTCAGACACTCCCCCATTACGTCTACCTGCATATCTGCGCATGTGCTACCGTACATCACCTCACTTTATCTCCTGATCGGTCTTTCTGTCCGCTCTGCCTCTTCATTCAGTTGATATGCTAATTTTTCGACTTCGTCCTTAATTTTTGCACACCAGTGTATATCCCATTCAAAATAAATGTGCCTTTAAATCACCTAACAATATTATCTAATTTACAGTTCCAATGAAATCGAAATCTGCTTTATTTTTGCAGCGCTACGTGTAGAATACACTCGAAATTTTTTACACTAGTATCAAACATCAAATTTTGAAATTTCTGACTAGTCATCATCATTTTCAATCTTTTAAGCAATTGAAAACTTTCCAGCAAAAAAATTTCTTGTTTCAATCAGGATAGTATCTGAAATCTGCTTAGATTTCTCCAGATTCAATATTGTAAAGTTTTTAAATATAAACTCCACATGAGATCTCAAAATCTTTCGATCTCATAAATAGCCACTTTCACAATTATCTCAAATTAAATGTACCTAGCTTCCAGCTCAGTTTTCATACTGAGTGAAGCTACCTACATTTCAAAGAAACACATGAAAAAAGGAAAAATTCTCCGTGGTGCTTTGTGAGCTGCTGCAAATTCAGTGGATGAGGAGTACTAAGTTGCACACCAAAAGTAAATCCAATGTAAAAGTGACTTGTGTTTGTTTCGCGCCAAAAGAAAACAAACGAAATTAAAAGAAAAAAGGATGTCGGTCACATGATCAATAAGACATCTTATTTTTTATCGGATTCGAAACAAACTGGCACTAGACTTGCACTTCTTGCTTCACTTGTAAGTTTTGGATAAAATTTCAAATTTATTAGCTGGGAATAGATGTTCAAGTGCTAAAATTTATCAAAAGGTTTTTCAAAATAAAGAAATTATATATATACTACACTTTTTTAAAATTGAGTGCACTCCAATTATCTAAATACGTCATTTTTGCTGGCAAACAGGTTCTTTATAAAATAAAGTTTCTGCAAAAAGCGAGCGTTAGGAACAGTGAAGCGCATGAGCTGATTTACAGTAGAACGTTGTTTATCCGAATCAATTGGGACCGGACACCGTTCGGATGCGCGATTGTTCGGATAACCGTAAACCGAATGCGATCCATGCAGTATATGATACAGGACCAGGGCCGGATCTACGTATGGGCTTAATGGGCTGCAGCCCAGGGCCCCCCGTTCCTCACTGAAGATAACAAACAGGAAAAGATGTTTACAATCAAAATGGTATTAAAATAATAAACCAGTAAAATATACAATTCAAAAATAAAATACCAGAAATACCATACCAAATTCATTTTTATTTTCGAGAGCAAGATCAATTTACTTTTGTTATTCCTCCCTACCACCGAATAAGCGGAAATTAGTAATTAATAGACAGAGACTCTATCATAGGATGGTTCCGATGAGCATCGAGCACTTATACAAACTTATTGGCACTTTTCTGCAGCCATTTATTTTTGTGCAATAGGTGCAATCAGGTTTTGGGCCCCAAACTGGATCTTACAAAGTATTGAAAAACCGAAACATAAAATAGGCTTTAGGCCCCCGCAATGTGAGGTTTCAGGGGTGTGCGTTACGCCACTGAAGTGAAAGGGAAAGGAACTTAGCCAAAGAACACAGAGAAACACAACGAGCAAATATTAATGAGGAAAATATGTAAGGTCTCGATGACCAGCAGCATTTCTGGAAAAAAAATGTGCTGTTCAGACAAAGGACATCAATAATGCCCCGACCGAAAAGTGTTTACAAAATGTTGTGTTTGAGTTTAAAAAATACGTTGACGTGGGTTCGTGGCCTAAATTGCTAAGTAATAATTTTATTGATTATTTCCTTTCACATAAAATGAGTTATTTTCAAAATAAAAATCCGAACAATATATATTCTGTTTCGGTAAGAGAATACAAAGGACAAAAGAGATCATTTTCACGCGCGTGCTCGCAAATAATCATTTCATTTAAAAAATTTCAAAATCGCGAAGTGCTTGAAATATCTTTTGGCTATGTTATTCAACTAGTATTGGTAATGTTTTTTGCTTAACCTTCGCTCGGTATAGACTTGCTTTTTTCTAATTCATTTAGTTATTTTTACAATTAAATAATTTTTCTTATCAAATATTTTATATAATTATAAAATAATTGCAATAATAAAATATCATAAACAATTCTACATATTATAAAGCGCCGGCTGGGCGGCGTGGTTGGTTTGTCGCTGGCCCCCTATACCCAAGGTTGCGGGTTCGACCCCGGTGCAAAACGGTGGATTTTCTTGATGCAGAAAATCGACAGCGTCCATGTCGTATGATTATACGGCATGTAAAAGATCCTTAGAGTGTCTGTTTGGCTTGGATGCTCTCAGCAAAATTAAATCCTGGTACAAAGTTCGCATCGCCAAGAGCTCAGGTGCCTCCCTCTTAGGAGGAAACTGGGTAACAAAATTGCTTGCTGTAATTGGTATCGCCTATATGGTTGTGCCTGGTGCTTACGCGTTTCACTAACCTACTCTCGACTTCTTTAAATTGTTTTATTTATTTCATCCAATCTCCTCCGAGAGCCAAAAAGTGTGACTTATGCAAACGAGATATTTTCAAGTTTAGCGAGTTCGAAAAAGATATAAAAAAGGGAGAAATGAAATGAAGAGAAAAGGAGGGTTTTTGAGAGAGTAGTTTTTCTAGTGGAAATATATTCGTCGGGAGAAGACTATTGAAAAGTATTCATTAAATCGGTTCGGGACGGAACTGAAAGATAGCTGAGATTGAAGCCGTTCATTAGAGCAATCCAGATATAGAAGAACCTGCCTTAAGAAAAGGTATCAGGTCAGTTGTTTTCATAAATTAAATATAAATGTGTAGCCTGATTGTACGCGTTGTTCTCCGTGGATTCAGTTAGGATTCCGTCGTTCATAATCGAATTCTTCTCTTACTCCACTGTATTTTGTTGATCTTAAGGTTTGAATAGTATTTGTGTAATCTCTCATTAAGAAAGGTCAATAAATAAGATTGATTTATTAAATTAGTTGTAATTAATTAATACTGAGTTAACATGCATTCATTCCATTTGCAGTTTCTGCAAACGAATTTCGAATTTGCTATATTTTCTATGCTTTACTATTATCTCAATCGAGATAGATATATTCTAATTGGTTGAAAATACGCGCCAAAGAATTTTTAAGCACAAAGGGTTTCATTCAAATTAAATTGTTAAAATATTTGAAGAGTAGTCGGTACCCTCTATCACGTTAATGTTAAATTGAGCTATTTTATGTACCTTTTCTAAGAAAGTTTTCAATACAAAAACTTCAGATTTTGTCTGAATATTAATTAGACTTTAATATTTATATAAAGTGAGATATTTCAAATATATTGTTAAGTTTTTTCAAAACCATGCAACATAAAGTATTACTATGAATTTCTTAAATTTTCACTTTTTTTCTACAATAAATGCTGTATGTTAAAATATTTTTGGAAAATTAATAAAATCTCCGTTCAATATGCATAGTTGACATATCAGTTATGTTTTATTGAAATTTTATGAGCATCCTTTCATTATTTTCTGAGAAAAAAGCAGTTTCATTTTGATAAACAAACTTTTCAAAGAAATGCATTTTTAACATGAAATATCACTTCATCACAAAAATTATGAATTACATGTATTTGCCACATTTTATTCAACACTAGCTGTACCCTGCCACGCGTTGCAGTGGCTCAGTCTGGTTAGTAAGAAAGCACATGTTTTCAGTATGTTTAAATATTTGCATTGTTGGTATGATTTGTTATTAAAAAAATGTATAAATATATATACACAACTTTACTTAACCAATATTCAGTTCAGTTCAGGTTTTGTGGGATATAGAGCTACAAAGGCTATTATCCCCTGAAAAAACTAAAGGATTAATAAATTAATAGATGTCAAAATATTTCATTTTCTGGATAAAAAATCTGAATGATAATCTATTTGACAAAGCTTTCTCCAATAGTTCTTTGAAAGTAATGTTATAATGTGGATCAATTTTGAGAAAGTGCTTTAATTGATTTCGAGGATGAATATATCTATTGCAGTTTAACAAGATGTGGTCCAAATCGTTTAAGCAATTACAGATTCTGCAGTTTGCGTTCTCTGATAAATTAAATTTACGTAGGAGTCCAGGAGTGATGATCATTTTACTGAAGATTCGAGTACATAGGATTTCTTCTCTTCTATTGCTTGTCCATTTAGAAATAGAGCCTATGTTTGGAATATTGCCCAAGTTTTCCAAATATTTGCTTGAACAGAACATTTGCTTTTTTAAAACTCTTGGTATATTTTTTTCTGATGTCTTCTGAGGCGATCCAATCGATGTGAACATTAGACTCTGTGACAGATCTTGCGAGATTAGCTGCCTGTTCATTCCACAATATATTTGAATGTCCTGGAGTCCAAAGTAGAATTATCTGGTCATTATAATGCGATAAAATGTATATCTTGCTAGCTAATTTATGGATGACACTATGAGATTTGATCGAATAATTTTGAAGAGCAGAGCGGACAGAGAGACTATCGGATAAGATTAACAGACTTTTGTTTGTAACTGACAGATCATCTAAAGCTTGGCAGATAGCCAGAGCTTCAGCTGTGAAAATAGAATTATTGGGATTGATACTGTAGGCAAAAGAGGAATTTTCCATAATACCTGAAATTGATGTAATTTGTTTAGTTTTAGAGGCGTCGGTAGCTATTATATAGAAGCCTTGGAAATCACGATCTATTGTTTCATCAAATAAGCCCCTTAAAATCTGTATTGGTAGAGTTTTATCCTGAAATTTGTAGTTATCGGACATATATTTTGCATGGGAGAATTGAGAAAGATGTTATTCTGGGGATTGAGATAATTTGACCACTAATAGCATTCAAGGGATTTAATATATTTATAATATTATTTTTATCTTCCATAATATTTAGATTCATAGAGTCGGGGTAATTGCAATATAATGGAGAAAAGGTTTGGTTTGAAATTTGAGAAAGGAATTAGTTTTTTGCCAGTCTTCGTATTTTGTCGGATAGAATTTCCTGTCCAGCCAGTTTTAAAAGTACAATGTTTGGAGTCCATTGTGGAAGTCTTAATGCAATTCGGAGGGCTTTTGTTTGAATGACATTAAAAGGTTTAAGTTGATTATCAGACCATTTATTTATTATATGGCTAAAGTAGAAGAAAACACTACAAATACTATTGTTTACTATACTGATCAGATCTGCAGCTCTTGGACCATGATGCTTGTAGGCCATAGCCTTAAGGCTATTAATTTTTTTCAATGCTTTGCTATTTAATTGATTTCTTAAAGAAACATTCTGACTCCGTTTGGAAAAGTGAACACCTAAATATTTGATTGAGGATTGCCAAGGTAGTGGATGCCCTTCCAATAAAATATTAGGAAATGTATTAATTCTTTTATTGGATAATTCAGCAATTGTACTTTTATCTGGACTAAGAGATAGCTTCAAATATTTACACCATTGAGAAATTCTTTCCAGCGTATTTTGCAATTTTTTGTGAATGTACTCAAGAGAATGATGAGAGCAGTAAATAAATATGTCGTCGGCATATATTAAACATTTGGTGTCGTGTTCCAAGGTTTCAAAAAAATCATGCATGTAGATAGTATATAAAAGGGGAGAGAGGACATTACCCTGGGGAAGACATGCTTATGGAGGAAAGAAATCCCCTCCATTTGATTTGGAAAAACCGTTGTGTGAGAAACTTGTGGATCCAAATAGCTGTTTTTCCTGTTATACCAATTTGCAGACATTTATAGAGAAGACCGTCAATATAAACTGAATCGTATGCGCTCTTTATATCTAAACTTATTCCTACAAAATATTTCTTTTGGGATTTTGCATCCGCCTGCTTTTTGAATAATATATGTAGCACTTCTGCTATCTTTAAAAGGGACGAAACCGTAATGTTGAGGATGAAGTTTTCTTTCTGCAGTTAAAAAGTAGCTTAATCTATTGGTTAGGACTCTCAAAGGTTTTTGAAAAGATGGAAGTCAGTGCTATTGGTCTATAAGATGAAATTTGAGATTTGTCTTTGCATTGTTTAGGAATCGGGAGGATGACCGCGTGCTTCCAAGAGTATGGAACTATTGCATTATCAAATAGATTTTGAAAATATCTTAAAATTACTTCACAGCCACTGTGATCAAGCTTTTTAAGGAAGGATGCAGTGATATGATCAGCTCCAGGAGTAGAATTTTTAGAGAGTTTTAATTGTTCTGTGAATTTCAGAAATATGAAAAGGTTTGTTAAGAATGTTATCCGCTTTGTGGAAAAAGTCCAGAGGAATTGGTTTGTGATGAGCGTTTTTAGATGCAAAAAAATCCGCAAAAATATTTGCTTGAATTTGAAGATGAGTAATGACTATTATTTATTTGAAGGATATTATGCTTATCTTCTATATTATTAGAAGTGGAGAGCTTCTTAAGAACATTAAAAAATATCTTTGGATTAGAAACGTTGTTACAAATATTATCCCAAAAGAATCTTTTGGCACTTTTAATATGAAATCTGAGTTTACTAGCATATTGCTTGTATTTGATCCATAATTGAGGAGAAATGCTTTGTATAGCTTTTTTAATGAACTTTTTTAAATTTATTAAAATTATGGCAAGTACCATTCCACCAAGGAGGGAAAGATTTGTTAGAAATTTTTATTTCTTTACTATTACTATGTATAATTTTCGAAATTTTGTCAGCAAGATTATCGATATTTTCTACTGGATTGCTTAGTATAATCTCCTTCTTTCACAATCTGCCAGTTAGTTTTTGTTACAAATCTTTTACTCGGCTTTCGTAGAGAAAATTCTGTTATTACTGGACTATGATCACTATAAAAAAAAACCAGCTGAAACATAACAATTAGTATATCCAGAGAGGTTTGAGGAGCATATTGTAAGATCGATTAAAGAGGACTTACCTGCTGAATTTCTATAAGTAGGAACTGTTGTATTAAGAAGTATTGAATTGGATTCAGTCAACCAAACAACGAAATTATTACTGTATTTGGAACTGTGATCTGATCCCCACATCGGATGATGCAGGTTAAAATCGCCAAAAATGAAGAAAGGATCTGTTAAAGATTTGAGAAAGGATTTGATAATAGTAATATTAAGTCCACGTGGTGCATAGATGTTTATAACATAAAAAGAAATGTCTTTAATATTTATTTTAACTACAAGTGATTCCAAGTCTTCTATTTGTGCTGACTGAATAGGAGTTTGTTGGGCGGAGACATTCAGAGGAACGGCTAATATTAAACCACCTCCAGGTCTATTTTGTCTGTCATTTCTGAATATCTTTTTCCCTGGAATATTAAAACTGTCTACATTTGATAAAAAGGTTTCTTGGAAAATTAAAATATCTGCTTGCGAAAAGGGAGGGATGTTTAACCAAATGGTTTTATTTTTTAGGCTTCTACAGTTCCATGTAAAAAATGCATGAATTTAGAAAAGGAAAAAAGGAATATTTCACCGAAATATCAAAAAGATTCCTCCCCTTTGAGGAATAAATAAAAAATAATTTATTAAAGTACTGGAGTGAAACATATGTACAGAAAATTAGAACGTATATATAGAGAATTTTTTTTTTATCCGATTTCAGTGTTGAATATTCCACTTTTGCCAGAACCGCCTGAAACTGGACCCGTGGGGGGATTTAATGTGACTGAAGCTCTTTTCTTTCTTCCAGGGGGAGAGCAATGCGTCGTCGAATCTATTATGCTACATACATGAGAAAATACAGTTTCCATTGATTTTTTTAAAGTTTCCATCAGGAATACCGTTTGTTTTTCTAATAATGTTTGGAAAGCAGTCATCATTTTATCAAATTTCATATCTGATTTCCTGAATGTTAAAATTTTCTTGTGTGTTTTTTTTAAGAACTGTCGCAAAATTTTCGGAAGTAGATTCACGAAAACGTCGTCGTGCCTCACTTAGTGTTATATGGTGCCTACACTTCAATTCTATAATTTGTTTTTCTTTAATGAACAAAGGACAAAGAGAAGAATTTGCCGGATGATTGCCCTTACAGTTAGTGCAGCTCACATTTACTGTGCCCGTTCCTTGATGGGAAGAACCACAATTACAACATATAGCTGGACTCTGACAAAAACGAGATGGATGCAAAAAACTGAAACAGTTAGTACATTGCCTAGGTCTGTCAATAAATAATTGAATTTTATGATTAATGAACCAGAGTTTAACATTTTCTGGTAATACCGTTCCAAGAATGGTAATCAGAACAGGAGATATTTCAGGACTTGTCCCTGATTTTATAAATCTGCGTATTTCTACAATTTCAAAATTATTGCTACTTTGCAATTCCGCAGACAATTCTTCCAAGGATACATTAGTAGGGATTTCGTATAATAGGAAACGGGATATAATATCCTCCCATATGACACTTGTATAAATCGAAACATTCAATATTTGCTCCAAATATAAAATTTGTACTGCACAAACTGGATCCGAAGTAGCAAAACGTAATTTTCCATTTCTAGTAAACGACATATTAGAGATTTGATCATATCTGGGAATTTTACTTTTTATCTCCGTATAAAGTAGTTGCGGGTTAGTTTTGGGAATGACTGACAATTTTTGTTTATTTTCTAAAAATATATTTCTGTTGTTTTCCTTTGCCCGGCTCGTAATAAGAGTTCTTTTTCAGACGTAGGAGTGCGGAAGTATTTCATATTCCCATTCCTGGTATCGATCTTTTCTGCCATCTGTATAGTTAATTGATTTTTGACATTGGATTCCTCAATCTTTGCCAGACTCACCTTGAGTCTAATTTCTTAAGTAAAGAAAAAACGAAATTATGCTTACCAAATCCTTGTAAGATTATAAACTTAAATACCAAAACAAAAATAAATAAGTTTACTGTTTTCAGAGCAAGTAAACAGAGTTGAACACTCAAACCGAAAATAAACTTTGAATGTACGATAACAGCTTGCCACGTCCAATCTTCATCAGATATATTATTTGTAATATATTAACCAATATTATTTGTAATCTGTTAACCAAATACTTGAAGTTATTACAACTTATTTTTGTCTATATGTTATGAACTTAAATTTATTGACATTGTATTCGAGGTCATTTATGGAAGCATGTACACGGAAATCTTAACATTGCAGACTTATTATCGCGTGGCTGTTCTCCTCAGCAAATGCTTCTCTCTAGGTGGTGGGAAGGACCTTTGTGGTTGCAAGAAAGCCCTGAATTTTGGCCTCTAGAAGAAACTAGTTGCGAATCGGAGGAAATAGAATTGGAAAGGAAAAAATTAAAAGTGGTAAATATTGATCTCTCAAGAGACTTGGCATTTGTATGCTATATCTGATTATAGTAAAATGATTAGAGTTTTTACATGGATTTTAAGGTTTGTGAATAATTGTACTTTGTTGAATGAAAAAGGTAAAGATTCTGAACTTTTACAAGCAGAAATTGAAAATTCTGAAAAGAAATTAATACGTTTAGTTCAGAGCTATTATCTTCCTGATGCTAAATCTTCAAATTATATTGAGTCTTACATAGATGATGAAGGTATTTTACGTGTGAAAACTAAAATACTTAATCGAGATGATGAAAGATCATTTTTGTACCCAATATTGTTACCAGAAAAATGCGAGTTCACTAAGCTATTAATTAGAGATGTACATAAGAAAAATTGTCACACGGGAATTCAAATGATGCAACGCTTGTTAAGAGAAAGATATTGGATAATTAGAGCTAGGAAAGCTATAAAAAATGTTCTGTATAATTGTATAATCTGTTAACGCTTTAAAGTTAAATCCATGTCAAGCGAACCAACGCCTTTACCACCAGACCGAGTAACAGACTGTGCGCCTTTTGAAATTGTAGGAATAGATTTGGCAGGGCCTTTATTTTTGAAAGATGGAAGAAAAGTGTGGATAACTTTGTTTACTTGCGCAGTATACCGTGCTATTCATCTTGAACTTGTTAATTCCCTAACTTCTGATGCTTTTCTTTTGGCCCTTGGATGCTTTATTGCTAGACGTGGTTGGCCACGAACAATCTATTGCGATAACGGAACTAACTTTCGCGGTGCTTTTAATGATCTATCAAAATTGAATTGGAGCAAAATAGTGGAAGAAACTAGAACTCCAAAAATATTATGGAAATTTATCCCACCTACTGCGGCTTGGTGGGGAGACTGGTAGGAAAGGCTGGTCCACACTGTAAAAGAATTGTTAAAGCGTACTTTGGGTAGATCAGTTTTAAATTATGTTGAATTGTATACTGTGCTTTGTGATTGTGAATCTATTATAAACTGTAGACCATTAACATATATGTCAGAAAATCCAGAAGAATTGATTCCTCTTACCCCTAGCATGTTTCTTATCAGTAATAAAAATTCAAACATTGAGGATATTGAAGAACTAAATTCGAACAGCCTTAACAAAAGAATAAAATATCGGTGTAAACTGTTAAAAGATCTACGCCAACACTTTAGGAATGAATACCTTGGTCAACTTATACAAAAACATAATGAAAAGCAATTGCATGATCCTCAGATTGTAGAGGTAGTTTTAGTTGGAGATAACAAAAAGCGATTGTTTTGGGCATTAGCCAAAATTATTGAATTAATTCCAGGGCGAGATGGCAAAATTCGCACTGTTAGACTTAAAACTCAAGATGGAAAAATTTTGCGACCAATACAGCGTATCTACCCTTTAGAGATGCGCTCAAATGAAAATCTTCAAAGGGGTCTGGAGGAACCAATTCCCACTGTACATGAAACTCTATCACCCAATGAGGTAATATTTAAAAAATATACTTCATCCGGGAGATGTGTGAAGAAACCAAAGAGACTGGGTTTATTTAATAGAATTTGTTATGCGCTTGAGACTCTTTCCGAGTCTCAAGGGGGGAGGATGTTGTAAATTGAAGCGAAATAAAAGTGCTGCTAGGCGGCGTTGTTTGTGACGTCAGTCTGCGAGCTGACGAATAGATTCAGAACTGTTTGTGTTCTTGGCAGTAGCCAAAAGTTTAATTTTTATGTATCATAATGTGCCGTCCTCAGTAGAATAAACGAATGATTTTCTTGAAAGACGCCTAGTCTTATTTTGACCAAAGTTACTCAGCATCTAGTAGATGCACCCTGCAATTGAATTTCTAGAATCTAGTTTGACTTTGCTTTTTTGTGCTGATGAGAATATGCTGGCTCAACCTATAATCTTCCACTGGGTTGTACCGGAATGCAACCTACTCTGTTCCTTTTGTTGAGAACAGAGAAGATCTGATGTTGCAAAACATGAATGCTGGGCTCGCAAATGTGCATCCTCAAGTTTGGCTGCCTGTTGCTCTGCTGCACCCTCAGCCTGCTTTTCTCGTTTGCTGATGGCTGTTCCTCCTCAATTTGATGTGCAATTACACTCGTTGCACTACTTTTTCCTTGTGAGTATGATGACCTAAGTTTGATTTCCTGAAAGGCATTATTTTTATGTATTGAAGCTAACTGACTGCACTTAAAAAAAAAAAAAATTTAAAGCAAAAAAATATAAAATTTGAAAACATTTTTAAAAAAAACGAAACCAGGAACAAAAAGAAAGGGAGAAAATAAAAAAATCCTATTGAAATATTTAACTTCTATTGTGCATCAATTAACATAGCTCAATTTACACGCAAAGAGAGGTTGAAGATATTTTTATTCGAATACGCAAGGGAAATTCAAATATAAACGCGGATTTCGCAGTAGAAATCTACAACAAAATATTGTGTGAAATTTATGTAGTGAAGCTAACTGACTGCACTTAAAAAGAAAGAAGTTAAAGAAAAAACATATAAAATTTTAAAACCCATTAAAAAAAAGGGAAAAACCAGGAACAAAAAGAAAGGGAGAAAATAAAAAATGCTAATGAAATAATTAACTTCTATTGTGCATCAATTAACGTAGCTCAATTTCAACGCAAAGAGAGGTTGAAGATATTTTTATTCGAATATGCAAGAAAAATTCAAATATAAACATGGATTTCGCACTAGAAATCTGCAACGAAATATTGATAATGATGGAAGACTTTTGCACTTTACTATTCAATTAGCATTAGCAATTGTTATCAACAAATTTAAGGGCCTATCTTAAAAACAGAGTGGCTTATATCTAAACACTGACTGTTGTATATTAAATATTATTTATATAGATGGCCCTGCAAGTCATGCGAGAGATGTTTACGCGTTTGGCTTGTACAGTCAGTCATGTAATGTTCTTTGTGCTCTGTACTTGTCTTCCGTGTTGTCTGCAAAGTAAACAAAATGCCAAAAGATGAACTGAATCATTGAATAGAGAATGAATGATGCATTGGAATTATAATAGTCTACCTGACCATGGAATATAATAACTAAGGAAATACAATACTGACTGCTTCACACATGGACAATAATTTGTTGTCGGGGTACTTAAATATTAGCATCACTGTGCAGACAAATTGCCGCCATGCAAATCACAACATTTTCCATCCAAATCTGACTTTTTTTTTCTCCATAAAAAACGTTAGAATCTTTGTTGTTTAGATATTAAGGTGCAATACGCATGGCACCAATTTTGTTACAATGATGCTAATACATAAGTACCGTTGAGTGTTCCAGGTTCACCAATTGGTGAGAAATTTTTGATGGTCCACTGAAAAATTGAGATATTATTTACCCTTTTGTGAAGATTCAGTTTAAAAAAAAGATGAGAAACAAAAAACATATTATGGATTATACTTTAATAAAAAAGTTTAGTTACCACTTTGAGCAAATTTCCTAAGTTAAGCAATTTTTTCAGATTTTCCATCAAAATTTGAAAGTCAAATTAGGTAACCACAGTAAATTGGGGGCAAAACAATTCAGTCTGTTGATTGTCGGATTGTTATTACTTTTCATGAAATTTATTTTCAGGTGTATGGAAACGTAAATATAGCTTTAGTGGTCTGCCATATTTATAAAGTTATTATTGAGTGGTTCATGGAGTGCTGAAGGTTGGCAACTGCTGTTTTAGAGTAGGCACACCAGACAATTTTTGTATCTTCACAGACAATAAAATAAAGCAACACAAAATGTCTACCCATAAGCAATGTAAAATTAAACCTTAGACCTCAAGAAGAGCCATTTTAAATTTATTTTCAAACTTGGCACCTCCCCACAATGTAAATAATTTTAGATTCATAACATAAGGACAAAAAAACCATAATAACTTGGAGTATTCTGTTAACAAATGACAAATGAAATCTGTTTAGAAAAGTTTTGTTTATGTATATTCACACATTTTTTTATAAAAAAAAAAGTCATACCTCAAGTGCAGGCGGTCAAAAATATTAGAAATGAGTTATTTATCTTTTCTTTCTTTTTAACCAGACTGAGCCACAGGAATGCATGACTGGGTACAGCTACCTATAAGTAACTTAAATGTTAAAAAGCTATCAAAAACAAATTAAAGTTCAATATTTTGATAAAATCACCAAAAATAGTTCTAAACAAAGGTACTATTGGAACTATGTCAACCCTAATTTTCTATGTGTCGCACACGGTGAATTGGTAACCATGTGCTTTTTATATAATGTTGCCAATACAGTTGTGATATAATATGTAAATACCAAACAAACATAAAATATACATCAGATAATCTGAATTTTCCCATTTGTATTTCACAGTAACATCAAATAAAATTTTGAAATCACACAAAATAGATCCTTTGTGAATCTAATGTTATTGCCCCAACTTTTAGAAATTTCAACAATTTTGTGGAAAAATTCACAGCCAAGTGCAAAAATTGTATTATTGTGCAAAAACAGTCATATAATAATTTCCCCCTTTTGAATGCATATTGCAGCATTTGGCAATATCTTATGATTTTATGTAAATGGTTGACAAAGAAAAACGTAAGTACCAAAAAATAAAAATTATCTATTTATGTAATTTAGAATCACTGGAAAAAGATAAGGTGAAATTGTCGAATCGGCCACTGGTCCGCCAAATTATGAAAAAACGCTAATTTGGTGCGTTTTTGCATGTTGTGTTTTAGAATAACAACCCTACTACAACACGATCCGACTTCTCCCTCACTGATACAAAAATCAAAAGGGTCACCAGGTTTGGCGCTTTTATCGAGTTGGCGAGAAAACACTTGGCGGAATAAGTGGCCGATTCGACAATTCAACCAAAGATAAAATACTTGGAAGATTTCAATTGATACGCTATTTGTTTGTGGAGATATTTTGAAATCCAGCCAAACAGATCCATTAGCATACAGAATTAAAATTGAAGCCCCCTAAATAATTAAAAATTTTGCCATTTTCCTAAAAAAAAAGTTTTGTGGGGAAAAATTTTAACTATACGAAACTCTCGCTTAAGGTTTTTTTTTTATTTCAAACAATTTAAATTCGTTATAAACAATAACTTAATTTATAAAAAAATACTTTTCTACACTTTTGTGCTAGAAAGAAGTGATAAATAAGTAAGTCTAGTATTTGTCGTTCTTGTCGTATATTTCAAAATAGGACATTTTAGAGAATGCACGCTCTGCTTCACTAGTAATAGGGAGTTTTATAAAAATCTTTAAAACAGTATTCATATTTGGAAAAACGTCAACAAGCTTATTTTCAAATTTAAATTTAACATATCACTACAAGTATAGGACAGCTCATTTTGTTTCATATAAGTTTTGAGTTGAACACCTTCATTTACTAAATGTTGGTCCAAGTCTTCAGAATAGGGAGTACAATCTCCAGGTCGACGTTCTTACTTTGATCTTGCAAATCCATCAAAAATTTAAATACTATATTCTGCATGTACCGTAATTTCACGCGTATAATCCGCGGACTATCTGTGTTTAAAATGCGAATTTTTGAAGCTGCAGACTATCCACCCAGTGCGGATAATACGCTGGTTGTTCACGGTTAAAATTATTGAAATTTAAAACACAAGTTTCAAGTCCCACGTACGTGCTTGCTGGGAGAACTGGATGTCGGAAGATTTACATACTTGTACAAAAGGAGGAAATATGAGACGCGCTTCATACACTGAAGTTGCCGAATGTGTCGATAAATCCTGGAAAAGTGTTAAAGGGTCCACCATCCGATTGGGATTTATAAAAGCCGGGATTGTTAGTGAAAGCGAGGAAATCACTGACAGTGAAGATAGTGATGCTGAAAATGAACTCTCGGACACTCTTCCTGAAAATATATTAGAACTGTTTAATTCTGATACCGATGAATCGGACTTCGAAGGTTTCGTTAGCGTAGTAGAATGTGTGTGATTAATTAGTAAGCACTGTTTTTTATTTATATTTAGCGTTTTATTTCTGAAGGTATATTAGTAAGGAAGTACTTTTTTCTATTTATACTTAGTTCTTTCTTTCTAAAATACATTAATATTGCCGAATTAAAATAACGTAATTTCGGACGTATGGTCCGCGGACTATCCGGTGGTGCGGACTATCTGACGATTGTTGAAAATTTTTTTATATAAAATGTCTGCGGACTATACGATGGTGCAGACTATATGTGCGAAATTACGGTACTTGACTTCTATTTAAATCAAGGGTTACCTTATCGGTACTTACGTATTATCGCAACCAGGTTGGCGCGATTTGTAACTTTGAATAAGAAAGTATGAATAGAAAGAAAATGTACATTTATTGATTACAGATAATTTTTAATACAGTTTTTTATATTATTTTGTTTTAAAATATAAAATAGCAATTAAACCCTTCCAGTTTCGAATTTGAATAAGTTGCAGAATTATTTTTTCGGCGGAAATCTTTTGGCTATTGCTTTTAGCACTGATTGAAAACAGTCTTCGCCCTTAACAGCTTGAGCTTGGCGCCATATAAATTCGATAAGGTATGAGTCAAGATGATGACGGGCTGTTCCTCTCTGTTTTTTGTTGCACCATTTGGCTGAGCCCCACATGCGCTCTACATGTTGTGTGTGAACGCCCGTGTCGGGATCCACAAAGTTATATTTGTGATTAACAGTTCCATGCAGAAATCCAGCATTTTCCAACTCACTTGTCTTGTATCCTTTCCAGCAATCCGAATAAATAATGCTTCCTTCCTTGATATTTTTGCAAATTTTTTCCATGAGGGTAACGGCGCTTCCGTTAGGTACAGTAACCAAAAAAGTCTCTTTCGTTTCTAGGCAAATTCCGCCGAAAACCCATTGCTGTGGTAGTACACGCCCAGTGTTATTTTTTCTTTTTACAAATAAATTTTCGTCTATTTCCACAATAAGTCCTTCGTCGCCTATTTGCTTTCTTTCTTTTTCATCCATTTCAAGGGCGCATATCTCCTGCATGTAATTGTTCCAATCTATAACAGTTTTGTCAGCAATTCCCAGCTCTTCTGCACAAAATTTAATTGAGGTTAACTCTTTACACCAACAATAAATGAAGCGCACCGCTGTCACAATTGAAATTCGGCTACCTTCAAACCAATTTCCGGTTCTCACACCCAAGTGTTGATTGCACTCTTCGACATTACATTTCCAGAAGATTTGCTTTCCAATATACAGTTTCATTTTATGAGAATTTTTACAAGTACGTTCGTTCGGTATAATTCCATATCCCTGTAACAATTCAACAGCATCTTTTTCACTTGCAGGCAGATCCCAAATACCCATAATTAAAGTATTTCACGGCATTCAATCTAACCAGTAAGCAAAATAATTTCTTTACGGAAAACCACGTACAACACGTAGGGTCGCCAAATTTGGCAATTTATGCGAATTTTGGCCTGGTTGCTTTAATACGTAAGTACCAGCTTATCTAAAGAAACAATAAGCGTGTCCCTTTTAAGTTTTTCTGCCCCATACAGAGCTTTTTTTGTCGATTTATCTGCAAATTTTGAAATAACCAGTCTCTTGTTCACATCACTATATTCTGTTTCTACACTAGGACTTAATTTTTTGGCTGCATCTTGATACTCCTTTAGTTTTTGATCTGATTCATGTACATTGCTTATAAAAAATTTTATTGACATAATTAACTTATTTACTTCGCAGATGTCCAAACCAGGAGTTTGTAATTTTTTGTTAACTGAATTAAATTTTTCAAAAATTTCTTCCTAAAATATAATAGAAATGGCAATTTCAAATTTTGTTAATTTATTTAAAAAATGTACTGCGTTTTTTCGAAATTTTTTTTTTATTTTCATTGTTACTAAATGTTTTAATAATATTCATGTTATTGCCATAATTATCTTTTAAGGCTTTAACAGCATCGCAGTGACAAGACCATCTGGTCTGGCTTAAACTTTTTAAGGTAAATTTCAGTTTAATTTCACGATTTAGATGTTCCCACGTACGAATCTAAGCAGAAAAGAAAACATATATTTGTTGCACTAAACCGAACAAGTTCACTATCTCAGTTTCAACCTTAACTGATTCTGAACCAACCAGACTAAAAGAATATGAGGCACGAAACACACATAATTAGCGAAATTTTTTTTTCTTTTAGAAGAGCTAGCACACCATTATATCGAACGGACATATTGACAGCTTTGTCAAATGTCTGCCCACTACAATTATCCAATAGCAGTCCATTTTTTTTCTAAAAATTCTTGTAGTTAATTAAATAAGTATAATCCAGCGTGACTACTAATCTTTATTAATGAGACACATCTTCCATACACTTTTCCTGGAAAACAATATCATAGTACAGCAGCAAATTGGTCATTGTGCGACAAATTTGGTGTTGAATCCCTCACAATTGAATAGCACTTTGTATAAACGTTATTTATTTGTTTTAATTGTTTGAATGATTTGCTTGCCCATGATCTCGATTTTTTGCTAATATATCGTTTTTGACAAGTACCATATTAACGATTTTGGTCGTAATTCTCACTGTTCAATATGTTCACGAATGAATGGGTCGAACTCTTTTCTAGCAGTCCCAGGGCACCCATAAATTTACCAGTATGAGGAGAATCAAAAACTTCCTCGGTACCTCTAAATGCTAAACCTCTTATAGCCAAATACTATACTAACACAATAACATGTTTGAGGGCATTGTGGTAATATTATATTGTGTATCTTTTCTTAGTTGCTCCTTTAACTGTTTATCTAACGAGGGGAGGGAATGATTAAGAAAATTCATTTGGGGACGAGATTTTGTGTAATAGTAATATTCCTTTAGGGTGTTCAACCGTCAATATAATAGCGCCGAATAGACAGTCAGCTCCGAGAAAATAGCTTTCAAAATTCATACTTAGCTTTTATACAATTAAGTTTCGTTCAGCTCCAGCGATGCAGTGACATAGCAGTAGTGCACCTACATTCCGCGCGGTCTGTCAGGGCTCGAGTTGCACGATCGACTTGATGTTTTTGTTAAATTCAATAAATTATTTTTACAATTAAATAAATTTATTTAAAAAGGCTTATTAAATATTTTATAAATATATTATAATATTAATTTATTATTATATATTATAGCATTATTAATGAATAATATTTATTATAAAAATATATTATATTAAATGATATTTACATAAGTATTTTGTATTTTAAAAAATACTTTCAAATAGTTTTATAATTAGATAAACAAATAGTTTGATTACATGTAAAACTGTTCATGATATTTTATTAATACAATTATTTTTTAATTATATAAAATATTTGATAAAAAAATTTAATGTAAAAATAATTAAAGGAATTGAAAAAAAACAGCAATTCTAACGTGCGACTCTAACCCTGACCGATCGCAAAAAATGCAGGTACGTTCTCACCTATACCACTACATCATTAGAGCTGATTAAAACTTAATTGCATAAAATGAATTGTATAGTTTGAATTTCGATTGCTATTTTCTCTAAATTGACTGCCCATTCATCTCTATTACATTGAGGGGTGAACATCCTGAAGCAGTGGACTTCAAATTGTGTTCCACGGAAACCCTGGGGTTCCACAAGACATACTCAGAGGTTCCACGAGTCACAATAAGAAATCCAGAAGAAATAAATAAGTATGCAAAACGAATTCACATTCTCTATGAAGTTTATAAGTTACAAGTATCTGAAGCTCATCGCCTCACCCTCCCTATTCATTGAAAATTTTATTTATATATAATAACTTTACTTATTTTAAATGATACTTTTTTAACTTTTACTTTTATTATAAAATAATAAAATATTTAAACTTTATATATATATTGTATATATATATATATAAATATATATATATATATATATATATTTCATGGATGATGACTGATTTAGTAAAAGATTACGATGAATTTAGTAAAGGATTTTTCATTTCACGGCCGGTGTTGGTTTTTACGTATAAGGTTACTATTTATGATGGTTGATGATGCCTGTTCATTATTATGGAGGAGCCAGTCCTGGACAAGTGATTCTTCTTTATTCAATACTTAACATGAAGGCATTTAGATGGACGTACTGAAAAATAGACATACACACACAACACACAAACACTAGCTGCAGCACACTACATGATGAGAAGAGAGAAGCGAGCGCGTAACCGTGTGCTCTGAGTTTTTATACTGGCGGTGAAGGTCGTACGACTCTTTTGTAACAGGAGTCGTGTTTGGATGCAAATGCGCACGAGCAACTAGATTAAAATTATGTACGCGAGCAATTAGATTAAGATTATGCGTGCAAGCAATTAGATTTAGAAGCGAAAGAACTAGGAAATGATCTAACGGGGTACAGTTAAAGAGAGTTAGAAGAAGTCATTACATATATATATATATATATACTTTCTAATAGGTTGTGAATATTCTATTGTTTACTATCTCGGGTTCCACGAGTTAATTTTATGCTCGTTAGTTAGCACAAAGTCTTGCAAAACTGAATAGTTTTCTAATGGACAATGCACCTTTTTACATTTGTGGAAAACAACACCTATAATGAAGGAAAACGAACAACATGTTAAGAGAGTTGATATTAAAATCTAAATTTAAGGAAGAACCGCTTCTAAAATTTAGGTTTCAAATTCTCTCTTAGCAAAATACACAGGATTTCTCACACATCTAGAAACATTTTTGTGCCATTTAGAACATTGTGCTTAAGTGAAAGATATTTTTCAATGTAAGTGGTTACAAAAAGAAAGTATAAAAGCAAAATAAACTCAGAATAAGTAATGTGATTGCACTTAATCTCAACAGATCTAGACTTCGACCGCGTGAAAAAAGGAAGCACCTATCTCAGTTACTAAATGTAATGCATGGATAGGTGACACTTAAATGAGTAAATTGTATTAACAAAATTAAATTAGAATTTTTTTAATAAATGCAAAAACTTTTTTCATTGTTTTACATGAAGTGCTTGTGATATGATGAAATTTTACTTTGAATTTACATTTAAATATTACTTTGAGACATGCTCTTCGACGTATGTGTTTGAAATTGGGTTCCACGAAAACACTTTCTAGTTCAAGTTGTTCCATGAAAGAACTTTAAGTTCCGGGTGCTACACGAAAGCATCTTCAAGTTCTAGGGGTTCCATGAGTTGAAAAAGTTTGAAGACCACTGTCCTAAAGGAGTAAGGCTAATACAGAAAGTCTCGTCCCCAAATGAATTTCCTTCATCATGCCCTCCCCTTGTAAAACAGACTTATTTTCTTTTCGTGTCAGCCAAACTAACACTGACTTTTTATGTTCAATAGAATTTTCCTAATTTTCTAAACAACTTGTAAAGTATTTCCTATTAGAAAAGTCGGTTGTGTATTGAGAATTTGTTTTAGAAAAAGTTTACAGGGCAAACCAAAACTACTAATACTAGTTGAATAACATAGCCAAGATCTTTCCAGCACTTGGGCATTTTAAAGTTTTTTAATGAAATGATTATTCAAAAATGATCTATTTTGTCCTTTGTATTCTCTTACCGAAACAGAATATATATTGTTTGGAATTTTATTTTGAAAATAACTTATTTCACGTGTAGGAAACAATCGATAAAATTATTACTTAACGATTTAGGCCACGAACCCATGTCAACGTATTTTTTAAACTCAAACCCAACATTTTGTAAACACTGATGTCCTCTGCCTGAACAATATATTTTTTAGAAGGCTGCTGGTCATCGAGATCTTGCATATTTTCCTCATTAATATTTGCTTATTGTATTTCTCCGTTTTCTTTGGCTAAGTTCCTTCCCCTTTCACTTCAGTGGCTTAACGTACACCCCTACAACCCCCCATTACGGACGGCCCAGAGCCTATGTTATGCTATGGTTTTTTAATACATCCTTTATAAGATCCAGTTTTAGGTCCAAAACCTGATTGCACCTTTTGAATGCCTTCTAGATGCTCATCGGCACCGTCCTATGATAGAGCCTCTGTCTATTAATTGTTAATTTCCACGTATTCGGTGGTAAGACGGAAGAACAAAAGTAAATTGTGCTCTTGCTCTCAAAAATAAAAATTAATTTGGTAATTTCGGGTATTTTATTTTTGAAATGTATTTTTTTACTGGTTTGTTATTTTGTTACTATTTTGATTGTAAACATCTTTTTATGTTTGTTATCTTCAATGGGGAATGGGGGCCCCTAGAACCCAGGGGGCCCTGGGCTGCAGCCCATTAAGCCCATACGTAGATCTGGCCCTGTATATATATAATTGAATATACAGTTGTAATTGTATATATCTCGAGCTTTAAAATAAATTGAAAAATGAAATACAATACCAACATTAATTGACACAAACAGAAATGAATAACTTTATCAATGCGAAAGCATAATTTGAAAAAAAATTACTATCTTGCAACCACCTGCTCCCTCAACATGTATTTGAGCCATCTGTCTGCATTGTCCTCGTTCACTGATGCCTATTCGAATTTGATGAGCAATTACCCTTAACACTGCTTTTGCCAGCCCAATGTGATGACCTTAGTTCGATTTTCTGAAATGCTATTTTACGTACTGAAGCCAATTGACCGCACTTAAAAAGAAAGTAAAAACAAAAACGTATGAAGGAACTATAGTAACATTTGTTGGGGTTCCTGTTGCTTGATGGCCCTTCATCATTGATACAACTGATAAAGCGGAAGCTATGTCCCTGACAAAAGCAAACCGTAATAACTTATAGTATTCTGCTAACAAATTACTAATGGAATCTGTTTTAAGAAAATTATAACAAAGTTAAATCTTAAAAAGCAATCAAAAACAAAGTAAGGTTCAATATTTTGATGTATCAGAAAATCTTATTTTTACAATTGTATTTCAATAGTAACATCAAATGAAAGGTACTTACATATTATCGCAACCTATTGGCGACATTGTATAAAACGAAGCACATGATTGCCAATTTAGCGCGTACAACACATGTGAAAATGGAATTACCAACTTGGCGAATATCTTGAACGTTGGCAAAAGTTGCAATAATACGCAAGCATCAAAAAAAAATTTTTAAATGGTCAAAAATGAAAAAAAAAACATTTTTATTAAAAAACCGTCGATAAATTTCGCCAAATTAGAATGTCGCCAAGTGAGAAAAAAATACTGTGTCGGAATGTATTTTCCAAACATTGAATGCATATCACGGGATTTGGAGACGTCTTTTAATTTGAGGTAAATGATCAATGGAAAAAGCGATGGTACAAAAAGTTCAACATAAAAAGTATATAATGAATTGATTGAATTTAGGATTTCTGAGAAAGATAAAATGGATGGAAAATTTCAATCGGAAGGCTACTCGTTAGTTCAGATCAGTCGGCCAGTCATATGTTATTGTCAAAACTATGAGACATTTTAACAAATAGGCAGAAAAATAAGTAGCGTACAGAAGTGAATTATAATTTTCATTTTCGCTTAGTAAAGAGAAATAAATTAAGCTAAATATTACAGAAAAACGCGATGTAAAATATAAGCAAAATTGTAAACATAACGCCATAATACTATCCGAATGTTAAAAAAAGCTACAAAACAAAATTTTAGTTGTTAAAAGAATAATCACTAAAAAAATAATTTATTAAAGTATTAAGTATTAAAGAACAAAAAAACGGATAAATATATATTTCAATTGCCCCCCTAATCATAATTATAAAAAAAAATATCTAATAATTCCGAAAAAACTGTGCGTGAAGTATAAATTTCCCCATTCAGAGAGAAACCGTGACAACATATGACGTCATAACACCAAAAAATCACTAAAAACTTAAATTTCAAAAAATTTAGAGTGAATTACGAAATAATAAGTACATAAGAACCCATCCGGATTAAAGTGCCACATTATATCAAATTTTCAGAGGAAATACTCCAGTAGTTTCGGAGATCAGTGGCTTTGAACAAACACACATTACCATTTTTATTTATATAGATTAGCATCAAGTCAATATATTTTAAGGAAAAAAAGCATCAAAAATGTTTTCAAATTCTCAGAAAATACATACATAGTATTTTTCAGTTTTTGTTTAACGAGATATTTTGTAAAATTTAATCTATTATCACAAAATTTCTATAAGTTTCAGAAGAATTTGTAGCATTATGTGTTACAAATATCAAAGTAGAGCATATAACATCATAAATATAATGTGAAAAATGTATCTATATGGTTTCGGTGTGCATTTGAAGAAACATGATTTTACGTCATTTCGAAAGTTTTCACCAGCGTTTGTGTGTTCGCATGCAAACACAAGTTTCTAAAACTTTATATTTCAAAAGTTTCCTTAAATTGGACACATTATTTCTTAAACAGCCAAAATAGGTAAATTCCTATTATAGCCCACCCCTTGGCGAAGATTTTTTTTCAAGTTGCGCCAACATGGCACCAAGCGCGTTTTTCAAAGTCGAGTTCAGGCCAACTGGGAAAAACATGGAGTCTTATCCGAAGGAGCAAAAATGGAAAACATTAGAACTTTAAGAAAATATACGAGTTTCTGAAAATAATAGGTACTTTTTTAACTTTTCGAACAATTCCATGAAAAATAAACTTTTCAAAAGTAGGAAACGGAAAATATTCCGGAAAAAAAAAAGGAATCGAAAGAGAAATTTTACAGACGTTAATAAAGCAAATTCAGCAAAATCTCGGCTTCTAAAAATCGGAAATGAAGAGCATTCTAATAAGTAAAAATTGAGATCTAAAGACCAAAATCGAAAAATTCTTTTTTTAAATTTTGAAAAGTACGGATTTAAGAACATTCCGAAAAGAAGGAATCGAAGTTCCATTAAGGAAAACAATTTTTTAGAAGTTCAGAACAAATTAATGAAAGATTCAGCTTCTAAAAGCAGAGAAAAAAAACGGATATCGGAATGACAAAAATCGAAATTTCTTTTTTAACTGCTGAAAAGTAGAAAATTAAGAGTTTAAAAAAATAAATAAGAACAAATTAATGAAAGATTTAGCTTCTAAAAGCAGAAAATTAAGGGCATCCTAAAAAAAAAAAAGACGGATATCCGAACGACAAAAACGGAAATTTCTTTTCAACTGTTGAAAAATAGAAAATTAAGAACATTCTAAAAAGAATAAATCGATATTCGCAGCTGGAAATTTGTTTTGGAGCACCGAGCCCGAAAGGGCTTTTATCTCCTGTCTTTTGTGAGAAAGCTTGACTGGATTTACTTGCCCATGTTTGGTTTAAGGGTATGATTTATTAATAAAATTAAAAGTTAAATGAAACATGAAATAATATTTGAATGCATGAGAAATGTTATTAACATGACTTGTATCTATCAAGTGATACAAAATAAAATTAAAGAAATTGAACGTGGAGAGGTGAGATCAGGATGCTAATGAAAGGCTAATGGCTGAAGTGTGATGCGAACGCATCAGAGGTCCGTTGTCTGTTGGGTGTTCTTTGATTTGGCTGGTGTCGATATTCGAAGGAGAAAAATTTTTAACTTTTAAAACTTTATGAACAAAATACTGAATGATTTAGCTTCTGAAAAAGACAAACACATTTTCTAAAATTACTGTAACGGCTTTTGCCACACCACGTACCTTTCTTTACATCATGCGGATTTTTTCCTCTTTTCGAACGGCATCTTCATAATTTTAACTATTTTTTTCCGAAAGCTCCATCCAATAATTACCACCTTTTTTACAAAAAATTGAAAAAATAAATAAATAAATAAACCTTGGTTTCTTCTAGAAAACAATAACCGGTAATCGCACGTGCTAGCGGAATAACCGCAAAGCATGATATAGTACCTGCCCTAACCAGCGAGTGCCCGCTTTTACTTAATAGAAATGGAATTTAAACTGAAAGAGCTATGATGGGAAAAAACCCCAAGAAGGGGGATGGACGAGCGTCCGTGGGAGAACCAATCAGGGAGGCCAGAGGCGTAGCCTAAGATGCCTCTTGCCTCATTCGAGCCAAAGCAGCGGAAGAGCGAGGTTGTCGGGCAGAAGCTAAAAAACGCGAAAAAAAACGGAGAAAAAAGCTGGAAAAAAAAAGAACAAGTATACAAAACAGAAAATTAGTGCAATTCTATTGAATCAGAGTGCATAAAAAAAGTTAAAGCGCTAGAGGGGAGGGCAAGTGAGCTGGCTATGGGGGGTGAAGAATATTTTGCTACTTTGTAGTTTTATATGCATAGTAATGTTTACTATTGGGATCTGTGAAGAGCGTTTGCGCTCTGATTAACGGGTTAGTACTGTACAGTAAAGAAACATTTATATTTATACTGAAGTGATATTTCTTTTTAAAAAATTTAGTTTTTTTTTAAAAACAGACTTATTTATCATCACTGAATATATTCAAAGTTGTTTGTTTTTTGACACGTGCTTTTAGCTAAATGTTCTTGTTTTTTTTTTGTAATATTTTCAAAATATCACTTCAGTATGCACAAGAATGCATAAAGAATATATAATGTTAATTTGCAGTTTTTTTTTTTCTTTCACAAACAGTAAATTTAGAAAAATTTTATTTTGCTTAGCCCGGCGTTGCACGGGCTTTTACCGAGTGAATAACTTCACCCTCATGGAAATTTCGTGTTTCCCTCAGGCCGATAGCACTTGTGTGTGTGTGTGCGTGCGATGTGAGTGATTTCTTTAACAATGTCATAAAAACTCCCTTTTTCGAAATTTGTTCTTGCGTTGGTGTGGTGTGGTAATTATTAAAGATGGGTGAAAGCTCATGTGTCGTCCTCGTCACTTGAGCATGGTTGAAAATTTCGAGGTCCGTCACCAAAAACCCTCGAATAGGCAAACAGTTCGAATTTAAAAATCACCCACTCACTTTCCAATTCTTTCCTTTTCCTGAGTGAATAATTTCATCCCCATGGAAATTTCGTGTTTCCTTCAGGCCGATAGCACTTGTGTGTGTGTGTGTATGCGCGCGATGTGAGTGATTTCTCTAACTATGTCATAAAAAATCCCTTTTTCGAAATTTGTTCTTGCGTTGGTGTGGTGTGGTAATTATTAAAGATGGGTGAAAGCTCAGGTGTCGTTCTCGTCACTTGAGAATGGTTGAAAATTTCGAGGTCCGTCACCAAAAATTTTCGAATAGGCAAACAGGGTGAATTTTAAAATCACCCACTCACTTTCCATTTCTTTCGTTGCAATTTTTTATTTCCCGGAAACGAAAATGTAGTCTTTTTAAAAATAGTTGTATGCTGAAAAAAAGACAGAAAGTATAAATTTTTAAAATTACAAAATTTCACTACTATTTTAATTCTTGGAGTAAAATTGTGAGGATTTTTTTGAAATATTCGACTCGGGGGAAAAAGTTTCATGCAATTACCTTTATAAAAGAAGGAATTATTAAATGATTGATTTAAGTATTTTGAGTGTTTTATTAAAATTTGTTCAAAAAAGTTTTTGGCTTTTTTTTAAAATCACTGATTCTAAAAGTTTTAAATTGAAAATTTCGAAGTCCGTCGCCAAAAAACTCTGGAGTAGGTGAACAGTGCGACTTTTTAAAAATCCCTCACTCACATTTCAATAACGGAAAAAATATTGCAACAGCAAGTTTGACCTTGGCCGCTGAGCGTTAAACAGAGGGGGGGGGGAATAATAATGATTCTCGCGCATGCCCAAAGCCTTTAGAATGTCCTTAAAGTTTTCATTATTTTTGAGGGCTCAATTTTTAATTGAAAATTCCAAGTTTTCACATATTGATTGGAAACAACAATAATTTTTGAAGAAAAAAGGTTACAAAAATAATGCTTATATTATTTCTCGCAAAAACTTTATTTTACGAAAATCACAAAAAAAATCTTAAAAATCCGTAATTTTTAAGCGAAATCGACACACGGGAAAAAATTTCATGCAATTTTTTTTTTCAATGAAGAAATTATTAAATGATTGATTTAAGTATTTTGAGTGTTTTATTACAATTCGTTCAAAAAAGTTTTCGGCTTTTTATTTTTTAAATCACTGATTCTGAAAGTTTTAAAAATAATTTTTATATAAACGCAACGATATTGATTCATATGAGAAAAAATCATAAAATATGCAAAACAGCATTGTTTTGTTAAAAAAAAAAGTTGTTTTTTTTCTATAAAATTCTTTAAAGAAAGATATTTTTTTCCCGGAAACGAAACTGTAGCATTTTTAAAAATAGTTGTATGCTGAAAAAAGAACAGAAAGTATAAATTTTTCAAATTACAAAATTTCACTACTATTTTAATTCTTGAAGTAAAATTGTGAGAATTTTTTGAAATATTCGACACGGGGGAAAAAAGTTTCATGCAATTACGCATTATTTTAAAGTAAACTATAAGTTTTATGAAAGAGAACAAAAATTTTGATACTGATAAATATTTTAAATGAATATATCAGAAATGCATTGAATGCATTTTAATTTTTAAAAAATTTCACTGAAAAAAACATTTAAAAAGAAAATAATACTATTTGATAAAAACATTTAATTTTTTTAATTTTAATTTTATAGTTTTTCATTCCACTCTGTGTTAAAATTATTTAAACACGTATCTGCGAAAAAAAGTATATTATAAAAATCTAACTTATTAAATATTTTCTAATAAAATTGATTAAAATTGCTCATTTAGCAATTAATTGTGACATACCATTTGCTTACATAATGGCAGCACTGAAAATGAAGTAAATTTCAGATCAGTGGGGATGCAGCAAGTGAATTCAATCATTGAAGAAGAGAGAATTAAAATATATTTCAGAATATTTCCTTTTTGTGTGTAATGATGTGTGGCGACGCAATGTCCAGTAGCAGAAAAAATTTAAGACAAGTATGAAAAAAGGCGACCGGCGGGTTTCTGCGAGGCGGACATCCTCCTTCGCATTGACCGCGCACGGCAGTGCTGCAGTTATAGTCTTGAGTGTAGCGGGAGCTCTGAGCACTCCGCCACCAGACAGTTAACCAATGTTTGGCTAAATGTAAAATCGCGTATTTTAAATTATTTTAAAAAATCATTACCTTTATTTTAAGGGCGTAATTTTTACGTTAATGCTCTCAAACATCACCAACTATTTGCAAAAATAACGTACTTTGAAATAAAAAATGTACAAATTACTACTTTTTAATTTATTTCTCAGAAAAAAAACATAAGTTTACGAAAATCACAAAATGTTTTTTAAAATCCGTAATTTTGAAGCAATTTTTTCAATCTTCGTATATGTTACGGATAATATTACTGTACACACGGAAAAAAGGTTTTGTGAGATTATCTTCATAAATGACGAAGTTATTCAATGTGAAGTAAAAATTAAGACTACTTTTTAAAAATTCTTTAAAAAAAAGTTTTGGAAATTTTATTTTTTAAAGGAATGGATCTAAAAGAGAAAGGCTTGAAGTTAATTAGTGTAGAATATCGATTTAATAACACGAAAAGTAATTCATACCCAACGATTTAGAAATAATTTTCATAAAAACGCATCAGTTTTAACACTATTTTAAAAAATTCGAAAAAAATAGAAAATATCGTTATTTTACAAAAAAAATTATACCGTGTCGTAGCGAAATAAATTATCTTTCCGATTCTGTAATTATTTTTTGTCTCAGTTCGACACTGAAAATTAGATGACAATTTTAATATGGTGGAAAACGTAAGATTACCGCTCGGCGGAAACACGGAAGGGAAGTTCCACCAAGTAAACAACCGGCAGGAGTAAAACAATTCGGCGTTTTAAGGTTTTTAATTAATATCTTTTTAACTAATTACAATATCGGAATATAAATGGGCAATACGGCTTCCCCGGAAAATTCCCGATCTTTTGGTACCTTCCGCGACTTTCTGCGTGGTGCTGTTCGTGAGAAGATAGACGCACATACATACATACATACATACATACATACATAGATACGTTTGTTTATCTTCGAATTTTAATAGTGTAAGATTTTAATAGTGTAAGATAAACGTATAAAACGCGTAGGACGCAAATTTCGTCTTCGTTCCATATTTTGTCGTACCTTTTTCTCAACCAATAAGCAACCGATTGACCTCAGGTTTTTCGGCATTTGGTCGCATTTGTGCCCTAGATGAGCCGAATCATATTTAAATTTAATAATTTTTAATTTTTTAAAAGATTGTTTTTTTTTAAGTATAGTACACTACTTTCTGTTAGTAAAAAGTTCATTTGTTGCATTATTGTAAAATACACGTGAAAAACGCGCTAAAATTACTTGGCCATGCCAATGATTGATATCTTGTTATATTATTTAGTGTTCTGATTTCGAAAATGGCTTTTTTTCCCCCATCTCATCAGGATTTTTTGTAAAATTGATATTTTTGTTAAAACCCTATTTGAAAAGGAATTCTCTCTAATAATTTAGCCTGGGCGATTTGGAGAAAGCGGTTTTTATCCAGTTAAATCTATGAAAATATTGGCTCTTTATGAGGTAAATTAATTTCTCAGCAATTAGATGAACAGTGAGTGAGTGAGTAAATATTAACGTCACACTGTTCACCTACACGAGAGCTTTTGGCGATGGACCTCGTAATTTTGAACCATGGTCAAATGACGAGGACGACACCTGAGCTGCCCCCCTCTCCTAACTATCACACCACACCAACGGGAGAAGTTTGAGCTCTCGACAGATTTAACGTGCATCGTTCCCCTACATGGAGGGTCTTCAGCGGCACTAGTTTCGAATTCATGACATGTCTGCCATGAGTCCGTTACCTTGGCCACTAGCAATTGGATGAAAACCATTGATTCTAGGCCTTCCAGGCTGTCTCTGATCATGAGAAAAACAAGAAATTTTTTACCTTGAGGTTTAAACATTTTACATCCAATTATAGTATAGTTTCTAAGAAAAAATCACCAGCATACTATATATATTTTAATTTGTTTTTATTAAGGTATTTACATAAAATACACAGACGATTTTTGAAATTAATAAATATTAATTTCCGCGTATTCGGTGGTAGGGCGGAAGAACAAAAGTAAATTGCTCTTGCTCTCGAAAATAAATTTTTGATATGGTATTTCGGGTATTTTATTTTTTTACTGGTTTATTACTGTATTACTATTTTGATTGTAAGCTCCTTTTCCGTTTGTTATCTTCAACGGGGAACTAGGCCCCCTACAACCCGGGGGCCCTGGGCTGCAGCTCATTTAGCCCATACGTAGATCCTGTCTTGCAAATAACACTATAAATATGATTATTCAATTCAGTAATAGAGCGAAAGAGAGAGAGAAACGAGATTCGCGTTTGGGGAGGGTATGTTCTCTATTGCGGTTCTTCTTTAATATTACTTTACAAAGAGCTTACGTATTTAAAGATCGCACTATTAATTTAATACTCTAAACATCAACTTAGTTTAGAATCACAGTACCTGAACTCATGCAGTCTTCTATTTAATTCAAGTTCATTAACACTTCTTGGTTAGCTACATTCTTGTTATCTAAATATCTGGCTTTCTTACTTTTTGCTTACGTCTACACTTAACAGAAAATTCACTTCACTTCTAATCTACTCACAATTCACTAACTCTCAAACACGCGAAGAAGGAATATATATATTAAACTTGATTTGCATACCATGCTTTCTTCTTTTAGGAGAAGATTGGTTAAAATTACTGGCCCAAAAGTATTCCCAAGAGGATTAGTGGAAGGACGCGCATAGATCCGTCATAGTTATCTATCTCTGTCTCTCTCTATATAAGTAATTTTATGCAATAACATATTTATAAATCAGTAACACACACATATATATAAACAATATAAAAACTACTCCATTTTGATTATTTTTTTACATGTTTTTCAATGACGTTTAGTACTTACAAAACATTCTTAATTGAGTCAGTCGTATATTTATAAATTTTTTCCTAGGTGAATCAATTTCCTTCTTCGAAAAACTTACATAGAATGACTTAGGAAAGGATTTTAGTTCAACTGCAAATTCACTGCCTATGTAGACGGCGGTAACTCCTCTGCCAGTCTCAAGTCATTGGTTTTAACTATGTCATATTTTTCTTTTTCTTTCAACGCTCCAAGACCTTCTATTGCTCTGGGTGAGCTTGATTGAAGGATCCAACGCTTTCTATTTTTTTTTTTTATCTATTTCTGTTATCTTCATCATTTATTGATTCTGAAAATAAATATAATTCAATTTTATTCAAATTTAATTTTCAGAAATCAAATCCCAAGCTCAATTTCTTAGGGGATGAAATTTTTTCCAGTCCCCATATGATTAACATGGGAGCATGATATATTAGTGCTTAAACCCTCCCCATGCCTACACAATATGAATGAAACAGATGACTGGATGTGTCTCAACGAGTGGAACAGTTGGTTCAAATCTCAAGTCCAAGACTCAAACAGGAGTCAAGATATTGTGAATTTAAACAAATTAAAAAAAGTTTTAAAACAATTAAGAACTATAGAAAAAATAGCCCTATGATCATAAAATTATAAAAACTGGAAGAGCATCCGAATGGACTGTGAGACTCGGTTGCCGAAATATTTTCCAAAAAGCTGTAGAGAGGGATGGGAATGCACTGGGAGGGATGCCTCCCAACAGATATGGTTTATAACAATAGTTATTAAGATCCTCCCAAATATCAGTTCTCGAACACCAAAAAAGTGGCATAATAGAAAATTTCCTACCCTACAAGCCCTCTCCTATCCCAAACACAAGCACATAGATATCAAATACATGTGGGAGGGTGGGGGGGACGCGAATTCAATCGACACCCATAGAGCCAAAATCCCTCATTAACTTTCATATTTTTTGAACAACGGTGTGCGCACGCATTTGTGTCGTGACGCTGTGCGCGCCTTGTAAAAATTTACTCTCATCATTTTTCCTATCACACCAAAAGAACTTATACCTTCAAAAAATACCTCAAGTTTTCAAAATTGTTCAACGAAGTATGTAATAGAAAAAAATACTTTAAGAACAATACTTGAAACATTATTACAAAACATTTTAGTTTCCAAACTAACAATCTTATAATGCCCACATAGAAAAATATCTATGTACTCCGAAAATTTTGTGATTAAAAAGATTGAATTTTTTAATAGCATTTCATTTTAAAGTAATATGAAGGCAACTGGTGAAAGACCACATAAATCTGAACTTCTGTCAAGCAATAAGGACAGCACCCACTCATCAAAATTCCACACCGCACCAGCACGAGAACATCGAACCTCCATAGATTTAAAAGCCAGTGTTCAATTGCACGGGACTCGAACTTACGATTTAACGAAGGGTACGAGCTGCTCGGCTACCGCTACGATTTTGTAGTTAAACACCGTCAAGTGAAGAAGCATTTATTCGTGTTACGGATCATTCCTTCAAAAGAAGAGTGGATTTTGGGCAATATATGTCTGTTTATTTACAAACAAGTGTTAGGGAAGCAACCCTCCAGATACGGTGGTTTGATTTACGTTAATGTAGTAATATTTGTTAAACCTTGTGATGTAATTTTTTCTTAGTTTACATTCAAAAAGCATATGTATTTTAGAATTATTGGATTAAATATGTGTTAAAATGATCATAATATAAACTTTATTATATTGGTAATTTGAAGTATATGTGGTTTTTTATATGCTTAAATTATAGTATTTTATTGTAAAACAAATATAACAAAAAAATTTTTTAAATTTCTTTAGGTTATTAATTTATTGCTGTTGAAGATGAACAATTTAATCGATTGCTTCTACTTTTTAAATTCTACTTGCTTAAAGGTAAGTGTTTAATTCGATAGCTCTAACACGTAAGAGGACTCAAGAGTCTCTAACACATATTGTTCATGACACAATCATGACACCGTTTTCTTGTGGACTAGCGTTTATTAATTACTCATAACTTCTGTACATTTATATTGGAGTTGCAGGGCATGCGCAGTTCAGGCAGCGCAATTGGGATTGCGCAGACACAGTTTATACATACATTACTACAGACACAACACAACACACTCTACTCTTTTAATTACACAGATAGCGCTTCGTATGCCGGGAACTGACATACCGCCCCACATTGCACTGGTTATACCATGCAATCACTGTATTAATTATTTACACAAAATATATCTAAATTGTTCATCACTCAAATTCCACAAAAGACACTGAAAGAAATGCACTATATCATTGAAAATAAAATCAAAAAAACAATTCACTTGAATTGATTAAAAACACACACAAAAAATAAATTTTATCAACAGTATTTAATCATTTGGCATTGGCAAAACACAAACTTTAGATATGGCTCTTTTACAAGTACTAAATTGAGTTTTCACTTTAACTACACGAATTTTGTTATCGACTCCTAAATAAACTTGAATAATTCTTCCTAATAACCACTTGTATGGTGGCAAATTCTCTTCAATTAAGAGTACTAAATCTCCAACTTTTACATCATTTTTTTCGAACATCCATCTGTTCCTTCGTTGCATTTGATTAAGATAATTGCGATGCCAAAATTTCCACATTAATTGCACTATTCTAGTAATTTTTTCCCATTTCTTAAGGTAACTCTCCTTTATATTTATTAAGTTGGGCTCAATAATAGAATTTAAGGATCTATTAATCAAGAAGTGAGCAGGAGTAAGAACTTCAAACTCATTCTCTTTAGCAGACAAGGGGTAAAGAGGTCGAGAATTTAACATACCCTCGATTTGAACTATCACGGTTAAAAATTCTTCATAAGTCAAATTTATTCCCCTCATAACTCTTTTTATATGATATTTAAATGATTTAATAGCAACCTCCCATAGACCACCAAAGTTGGGGGATCTAGGGGGTATAAACTTCCACTTAATGCCTTCTGCCGCTAAGTATCTAGCTAATTGATCATCTGGTTTGCTAACCATTTCATGAAGTTTTTTAATTTCCCTATTAGCTCCTACAAAATGTTTAGCGTTATCAGAAAATAATTTTGCACATTTCCCTCTTCGTGCAATAAATCATTTTTAAGTCGCAATAAATGCATCGGAAGTTAAATCAGACACTACTTCGATGTGTACAGCTTTAAACACAAAACAGATAAATATACAAAAATAGATTTTATGCAAACTTCCTTTGCGTTGGCTTTTGTTTTTTTATGAAGAAAGGACCACAAAAGTCGACACCCGAGCAGTTTAAAAGGGCAGTCAGTGGTAACCCTTTCCTTAGGCAGATTGCCCATTATTTGAGATGTTATAACAGGTTTACATTTAAAACAGATTATACATTTATGAACAATTTTTCTATAAAGATTGCAACCATTGAGAGGCCAAAATTTTTCGCGAACATAATTCAAAAGTGAAAAAGCACCAACATGAAAGTATTTGTTTTGCAAATATTCAATTATTATACATGACAGTTTATGGATTTTAGGCAAAATAATTTGATGTTTTGATTAAAAGGAAAATTTGTATTACCTAATCGGCCGCCCACTCTAAGCACTCCATCTGAATCCAAAAACGGATTGAGACTTTTCAACTTACTTTTTGCAAGATAGGTTTTTGTTTTTCATACATTTTATTTCTACTGCAAATTCTTGCCTTTGTACACCTTTTATTAAGAAGATCTCTGCTTTCTCCAATTCATCTACTGTTAGTGGGCCACTGGCTTTGACCTTCCTCCTCAGGTTGTTTACGAACCTAAAAATATAACTTAAGATACGCAAAATGGTTAAATAGTTATTACTAAGGTTACACAAATTGTTCACAAAGTCATTCACATAAATTTTAAGTACTGGCACTTCATTCTCAAGTTTTTCACGGACACTGTTCTTCAGTTCTGAATTGTACGCATCGTTGTTTTCACTAATGTTCACAGGTTTGTTCGGATCATCACTGCCAGATAGAAACTCTGGACCGTTCCACCACATTTCTTGGTTCAGAAGTTTGTCAGGA